>CATLJY010000055.1:0-107827 GCA_949987705.1 Thereva unica
TCTTCGAATCCATTAGAATATGGATATATAAAAATAAACAAAACGACCTGAAAAGGAACCTAAAACACAACACAATACAATACAAACAAGTAAACGTAAACAAAAATCACAAAATAAATTAGTAACAAAATATATTAACCCTATCAAATACACATCTAAAACTATAACTAAATTAAACTAATAAAACGTAAAATAAACCTACATCTAAATAAAATTTAAACTAATTACTAACTAAAAACAAAAAAAAAGTACCTGAAAAGAGAAAAAGGTTAAAAAGTGATCAACAACAAATATAATAAATCGTTACCTGGAAGGCACCTGGGCCAAGTGCCTTCAACTAAAAAGAGTCCGAAAAACAGGGCTCAATACCTAAAATTAAATAAATAAATAAGATAAATAAATAGAATAAACGTTAAAAAATATATAAAAATATTCAAAACTAAATTCTACTTACCCAATTTTATTATGACATGTAGAAATGTCAATTCCAATCAGAAAGCTCAAAAGCTTCAAGCTGGGGTGAGATCAGAATAAACCAATTTGGTCTAAACTCAAAAGTTATACGACTTTAAACGTGTATAACAGCTTTCTCCCCCCCAGCTTTAAGCTTTCGATCGGATGCGTCTGATCTATAAAGTTCACAGCAGCAGCACGAACTTGGCTTTTAAAGTTTCACATTCCGTCCAAGTAAGCAAGTTCTCATCGTAACACATTTCAATCAGACAGGCATTGGCCGTCGCAGAGTAGAGGCAGGCATTTTGACCGTCTCATTTTAATAAAATAAATTTATTTTTTTTCAGGAATTAGATAGGTAATTTACCGTCTAACATCAAACACTTTGGCAGGCATTAGTCGCCAAGTTAGGGCTTTAGATAACCGATTGGTTTCACCGTCGGTTCGGGGGTTAGTTTATAGTAAGAATTAATTGGTTTGGGTAGGGAAATAATTCATATATCCCTACGTGTTTTAAACAGGGAATTTCAAAGGTTTTACGTACTTTGAAAGTCCTTGTCGCATTTTCATAACAAAAAGATAATTATACAAAAATTAAAACTAAATAGGGATTTTTGAAGGTGAGGATATACCTCAAACATCCCAAAGTAGTTTACATGTATATTGAAGGCTCCAAACACAGGTGAATGTGAAATTACCTTTGAGTGGAACCAAAAACCAGACAAAAGCTCGCAGAAGGTTCTTTTATGCATTTAAGTGGTTAATAAGACCAAAATTAATATTTTATTGATTTCACTAAGCAATAGTGGCCAAGTTTAAGCTCAAAGAGCACTTTTTGCAAGAAGCAAGTATTGCACGGCACTTATTGCGGTGATTGAACGCCAAGTGATTGTAGCGGCGTATATTTCAAGGGAAATCTTCCCAAAAGTTTAGAGTACCTCCGAGCTTTGTCTATTATAAAATCTTTGGACAAATAATAATTATTATCTAATTACAGATATCCAGGAATTATCCGGATTTGTTTTAAGATAATTTTAAATTGACCTTCAGTCAAATAAATAAAACAAATTTGCATTTACATTTTTTAAAGTATTTAGTTAAAACTAGAATTTAAATAGATTTAATTAGCTTTTATAATATTTAGAAGAAATTATATTTGAATTTTAAACCACTCCTGCGTTTTTATCAGAGACCTATCCTTTTACAGCATTTTTTAGAGATTTGAAAATAATATTTAAAATTTTATTATTTTCGGCGTCTCGCGCCGAAACAAGGCCATTAAGAGATGCTGTGTGTCGAAGGTATAAGGCCCAATTATAATAAACTGTAAGGGAAAAAACAAGCATCCGTTAATATTTTAAAACAAATTTAAGCCGTTATCAGTGCTGACGGCATTCAATAGTCAAATGTAATCTGCCGAGATGAGAAACTGAAGATCAGTACAATAAAGTTGTGACTTCCAACGAGTTCGGGTGTTTTTACTTCTCCGTCCGGTTCCCTTTGTCTTTTTCAGTGCTCGAAACTTTACAGTAATTTTCAGAAGTGGGATAAGTAACCAAGTGATAATGCAAATTAAGTGAAAAAATAATAACTTGTGAATCGGATTAAATAAAAGTTAATAATTTTAATGTGTTTTGTGTGATGTTAGAATTTTTTTTAATTTTGAAAAAATATTTTTTTATCAATTGTCTAAGTAAGTCTAAGACAAATGTGAAATTTGTTCACGTGCATACGGTCATCGTGGAAAATCGTGGCGATTATAAGTAATCGAAAATTTTAATGTGGTAAATCCTAAGGATTGTAAGAATTTTAATGTGTTTTCTATGAATTATGTGAAAATTTCAACTGATCTGAAAAATTTTATATTATCAATTGTCTGAAACAAAAGGCGGAATTTAATCACGTGCATACGGGCATCGCGAAAAATCTCCGTAATTTTAAGTAATTGAATAATTTTAATGTGGTTAATCCCAAGGGATAGAAGAATTTTAACGTGTTTTGAATTGTGTTCAAATTTAGGCTGATTTTGTAAAAAATTACATTATCCATTGTGTAAGACAAAAGCGAAATTTCTCCACGTGCATACGGGCATCGTGAAAAATCGTCGCGATTATAAGTAATCCGGTAATTCTAAATCGTTTATTTTCGCCAAATAAAATAATTATAACGTTTTTTCTATAAATTTTATATGAACTTTGTTGAAAAGTGTAGCACGAGGTTAAAACACATGGAGCCATACGTGGTCCAATTTTTAGAAAAGGCTACAGTGCCTCAGTTGAAGGAAAAACTGGAGCAATTGGGTGAAGATTCCACGGGATTGAAAGCAGCTTTAAAAATGCGTTTAACACAGACAATTGGTAAATTGACGGCGGCGGAAAAGGAAAATTATTTCCCTCCAAATATTACATCACACATGGATGCTGATAATTACGAGCACAGTTGCAACGAAGGAACATCCGGCGAACAAACATCAAGTGTGCACATTGTTGCAGAAGAGGAATTGGATGCAGAATTGGAATCATTAACACGAATTCTAAAGAAACAGCAGGACATAGCGGCCCTGAAAAGACAACTAGCGGAGTTAACTGGACCAGATAACGGAGGCAACAAAATATTTTTCAATTTTAAAGACGTTTAAGATTCATTTACACGATTCAATGGTGATGATAATCTTTCTATAGAAAAATGGTTATCCACCTTTGAAGAATCGGCAGAAATATTTGAATGGGATGCAAAATCAAAATTAATTTATGCGAAGCGGCTCATGTGTGGAACAGCAAAACTGTTTTTGAGGTCCGTTACACCAAGATCTTGGTCAGAATTAAAAGAAAGTTTAATAGGAGAATTTTCTAAAAAAGTTACAAATGCTGACGTACACAACCAGCTAAGAAGCCGCAAAATGAAAAGAGATGAATCCTATCAAACTTATTTATTGTCTATGAAGGAAATAGTGGTTTTAGGACAAATTGACGAAGCTGATCTCATCCAATACGTGATTAATGGTATTACAGATACACATATCAACAAGGTTATTCTATACAGTGCTAACACGTTAGTTGAATTGAAAAATGCTCTAAGAAAATTTGAAAGACTTAAAGTTAATCAGCAAGTTCCGGTGTCACATCCAGTTAAAAGTTATGGCTCCAAAGACTTAAACAATGTGTATCAAAGGAAATTCAAGTGCTTTAATTGTAATGAAAGTGGACATCTCAGCAACAAATGTCCAAAGCCTATACGAGGAAAAGGAACGTGTTTTCGTTGCGGGAAATTTGGACATTCCATCAAAAATTGTCCGTGTGCTGCTTAAGTTTTGACCATCGAGGATTCCACTAACGAGCTAGAAAATGGTATAAATTCTTTAAATAAAAATAACTTTGAGTTTCAGATGAACTTCAGCTTTGACACCTGTCTCATCACATTGCTAACACTGCTGGATACTGGAAGTCCAATTAGTTTTGTTCAACAGTGTTATGTCCCATCGAGTTTGGTTGGAACAAATGATTACGAAATTGAAAGCTACGTGGGAATCAACAAAAGTAAATTAAGTATTCTAGACATGACCTTTTGTAAACTTCAATTTAATGGTATGTCTATTAGTTTAAAATTACATGTTGTTAAAGATTTTAGTATGAAGTATTCTATAGTTTTAGGTCGGGACTTTTTGAACAAAGCAGGAATAAACTTCAATGTTACTGAGGCATGCAACAACGATCCTTGCAACAGCGATCCATCTACTAATGATAAGGAGGAAGTACATTTTGAAAATGAAATTTTTAGTATCAACGTCAGCGATGATAAGGTCGGTCAAAATTTAAATATTAGTAATAAAATAAGTCATAAATATCAAAAAGAAGTAGAAGATATTATTTTCAAATCAAGTAGTAAATGTATTATTAGACCAGAAATGGAAGCTTTTAAAATGACAGTCAATTTAAATAAACATGCACCCTTTTATTGTACACCGCGTCGTTTGTCGTATGATGAAAAAGGAAAATTACAAAGTATTATAAATGATCTCTTAAATAAAAAAATTATAAGGGAAAGTAGTTCACCCTATGCAAGTCCTATCGTGCTAGTGAAAAAAAAAGAACGGTGAAACTAGGATGTGCGTTGACTTTAGAGAGTTAAATAAACACACTATAAAAGATAATTACCCGTTACCCTTGATAGAAGATTTATTAGATAGGCTACGTGGAAAACGTTATTTTACAATTTTAGATCTCAAAAACGGGTTTCACCACGTCAAAATGTCGGAAGAATCAATTAAATACACGTCCTTCGTTACACCTTTGGGACAGTTTGAATATTTACGTATGCCTTTTGGGCTGAAAAACGCTCCGTCAGTTTTTCAGAGATATATAAACCAAATATTCAAGCCTTTGTTAGCTTCAGACAAGCTTTTTTCATACATATATGGATGATCTCCTTATTGCTACCTCTACAATCACCGAACACTTTCAAATTCTAAAGCAAATTATTGATTTGGTGAACGTGCATTCTTTAGAATTGAGATACGACAAATGTAAGTTCCTATATGATGAAATTGTTTATTTAGGGTATGTTGTTAGTGAAGAGGGTATAAGGCCGAATCCTGAAAACTTACAGGCAATTAAAAACTATCCAATGCCTAGGAATATAAGAGACGTGCAAAGTTTTCTCGGGTTATGCTCTTATTTTCGCAAATTTATTAAAAATTTTGCCTTTATTGCAAAACCACTGTATGACCTCACGAGGAAAGATGTGCGCTTTCAGTTTGGGTCAAAAGAATTGCAAGCTTTTGAGCTCTTAAAGTCTGAACTTCTACAGACACCCCGTCTATCAATCTATAACACAGGCCTGCAAAAAACGGTTTTTTTTTCTTTTCAATTTAATAGTCGTATTTTAAGTATTTTTTCGCGCTGAATCCGAATCCGTTGGCCAAATTGCCCTATCACGTCAGGATTTTGAGCAATCCTAACCTAAAAGTGCCAAAAAGCGTGTTTTTTGCACTTTTGCGCGTTAAATATCTCAAAACTATGGAATGATAGGGCAAATCTGACAACGGGATCGTTTTCAGCATGCCAAAATCTATAGAAAAGCATGTCGGAAGCGTGAAATTTGACAACACTTTTTTTGTAATACTGAAAAGAAAAACTTCTTGGCGCGAAATCGACGATTTTTATTAAGACATGTTATCATCGTTGCACCTCGTTTTTCGGGGGCTCGTATTTTAAGTATTTTTTCGCGCTGAATCCGAATCCGTTGGCCAAATTGCCCTATCACGTCAGGATTTTGAGCAATCCTAACCTAAAAGTGCCAAAAAGCGTGTTCGCTTTTTGGCACTTTTAGGTTAGGATTGCTCAAAATCCTGACGTGATAGGGCAATTTGGCCAACGGATTCGGATTCAGCGCGAAAAAATACTTAAAATACGAGCCCCCGAAAAACGAGGTGCAACGATGATAACATGTCTTAATAAAAATCGTCGATTTCGCGCCAAGAAGTTTTTCTTTTCAGTATTACAAAAAAAGTGTTGTCAAATTTCACGCTTCCGACATGCTTTTCTATAGATTTTGGCATGCTGAAAACGATCCCGTTGTCAGATTTGCCCTATCATTCCATAGTTTTGAGATATTTAACGCGCAAAAGTGCAAAAAACACGCTTTTTGGCACTTTTAGGTTAGGATTGCTCAAAATCCTGACGTGATAGGGCAATTTGGCCAACGGATTCGGATTCAGCGCGAAAAAATACTTAAAATACGACTATTAAATTGTCAAGAAAAAAACCTTGCAGGCCTGTGTAATCCACAAAGTCAAACAGAGTTGCACTGCGATGCGAGTAGTACTGGTTTTGGAGCCATTTTGTTGCAGCGTCAAAGTGACAACAAATTCCACCCTGTATTTTATTTTTCAAAAAGAACGACTGACTTGGAGTCCAGATATCATAGCTATGAGCTAGAAACTCTTGCTATAATATATGCACTTAGGCGGTTCAGAATTTACTTATCTGGTATTGAATTTAAAATTGTCACTGATTGTCAAGCTTTGACCTTAACTCTCGAGAAAAAGATGTTGAACCCTCGAATATCTAGATGGGCCTTAGAGCTCCAAGACTACAAGTACAGCATTGAACATCGACAATCTAATAGAATGCAACATGTGGATGCCCTAAGTAGATGCGCAGAAATTTTGGTAGTGGAAGAAGGAACGTTTGAGTGTGCACTAGCTGCAGCGCAATAAAGGGACGGTAATATTAAGAAGTTAGCAAGCGAGCTTGAAGGAAAATAAAATGTTTACGTTAGTTGACGGCTTGGTCTACAGAAAGTCAAATTCGGATGTTAGGTTTTATGTACCTAAACATATGGAGAACCAAGTAATTCATACACACCACGAAGCTCGTTGTCACTTAGGACCCGAAAAGTGCTATGAATATCTTAAAAGACATTATTGGTTCCCTAATATGAAAGAAAAAATTAAAGACTATATCCGAAATTGTCTTAAATGTATATATTATTCTCCATCTTCAGGGAAAGTCGAAGGGAAGTTGCACAGCATTCCAAAAGGTGATAGACCCTTCGACATGATACATATTGACCACTTTGGTCCTTTACCTGTCACTCGCACAAAGAAAAAATATATACTATTGGTTGTTGATGGATTTACCAAATTTGTCAAATTGTATGCGGTGAACTCGACTCAGACTCGTGAAGTTATTTCTTGCTTAAATTCATACTTTTCCTCTTATAGTAGACCGAGTAAAATTATTTCCGATCGTGGTACTTGTTTTACCTCAGAAGAATTTGCCAAATTCTTAAAACAAAATAATGTAATACATATAAAAGTAGCTACTGGATCACCGCAGTCAAATGGACAAGTTGAACGTTTCAACAGAATCATAACACCAATGCTAGCTAAAGAAACGAAAAGTGACACAACTGGAAATTGGTACGAATGTTTACCAAAAGTTGAGTTTGCACTTAATAACACAGTCTGCAAAAGTATAAAAACGACTCCGAGTATGTTACTTTATGGTATTAATCAAAAGGGCGAAGTATGTGATCAAATTATGGAGTATTTAGATGAAAAGAAAAATGTTGACGCAACTCCTGATTTGATAAATACGAGGGCAAAAGCTACAGCAAGTATCCTTAAAAGTCAAGAATATAATAAAGATTATTACGATAAACGTCACACACCACCTCATGTGTACAATGTAAATGATTTAGTAATGATTAAAAATGTTGTTACGACCGCGGGTGTAAATAAAAAACTGCTTCCTAAATATCGAGGACCTTATAAAATCGTTGAAGTTCTAGGAAATGATAGGTACAGAATCGCTGACGTTGATAACATCCAAATCAGTAGACTTCCTTATCATGGAGTCTGTTCTGTTGCAAACATGAAACAATACGTTAGTGATAATCGTTGATGGATGATCTCAGATTAGATGACAGTAAAATATAGCAGATTAGATGACAGTAAAATATAGCATATTGTTTAAAAATGACATGATATTAATAATTTAATAAAGAATTGTAAATAACTATTTTAGAATTTGTATTCTTTTCGGTTTTCCATGATAAAGCCTTTATTTGCATATGTCGAAATGAATATATTTGATAAACTTAGCATTAAGGTAAATGTCGATATTATCACATATTCATTTCAGTATTTGTTTGAACATTACATGTGGTTTAATACATTTTTTAGAGCTTTGCGTTTAAAACGCTTTCGGAACATTGTTAAAGTTTAAGAATTCTTTCTTGGTATCAGTATTTGTTTCAATACATTTCATGTGATTTATATATTTTTAGTTTTGCGTTAAAAAACGCTTTCGGAATATCATTAAAGTTTGAGTATACTGTGGTAAGAGTATTATTATTGTCAATGATAATATATGTATTAGAAAGTTTTATGTGTAAGCTCGATGCACTGATATCCGTTGGATAATCGGGACGACTATGGTCAGAATGGCCGATTGTACACTGAGAAAAAAACAAAAATTGAGCCAAGTCCGCCAGGGAATTGGAGAGAATTCAATTTCGTAAAATGAATAACGCTTTGTACCAATCTTAAGTATGCTAAAGCAACAGAATGGGGGTTTTTAAGTCAATTCCACGGCGGAGTTCACATTGAAAACTTTACGCGGTTGAACTTATTGCTGTTCCTTTGAGGAAAATCCATTTCTTTTTTCAATTAATAAAATGAATTATTTGTTTAGACATTAGCCTGTAGCTTCCTCAAAAATGTATGCATTTAGCGAAAAGAAACAAGTTGTCGTATAAACCTGACCCCTTCATTATTATTGGGAATGTCCCTATCGCCGTCTGACTACCTGTAGTCTTTGTTTTCGGTTGTTTGCTATTTGTAAGTATATACCCCTAATACTATCAGCAGTATCTGTGTAACTTTCTTTTTCAAAATGTTAGTTGATCCCGTGCAAAAATCATGTAGGCAGTGAAAAATAAACAGTGATATCAGTGGCACAGTGCATTGGTGTTGTGAAGTAGGACGATGTGTGTCTGGCTGTGTGTAGAATCTTGGCAACTTGTGTACAAATTTTTTTTATATTTATCATAGCTGAAAAGGTATTCAAGTCTTAAGGCTGAAGCAGAACCAATCCGTTCCGTCCGCTCCGCACGTTTTTCCTTTGTTCTTTTTGACATTCCGTCCGCTTGATTGTGGCTACCGTTCCGTTCGTCTCATGGAAAGTTTATGGAAATGTCAAATTTCCAACTTTTAAAAACGGACGGAACGAATTGGTTCTGCTTGAGCCTTTACTTACTTAATTAAATGGAATTTATAAGGAGTTATCACAATTCGTTTAAAGGTATATATTTTTTCTTATGAAAATGTTATTAATAAACTATTTTTTACGAAAATACTAGTTTTAAACATGGATTTTTTTTAAAGGACAATAAAACAAGAAGTGATGAAGATTTAGATGAAACCGCATCACCAAAGTTGATCTTCGTTGAAGAAAATGTACTTGTGATAATAATAATTCATTAGGAAAGCTTGAAGATCAAAGCATTTAGAGATTAATATATTTTAAACATCACTAATAAATGTCATATTTCCGCAAATATTTTTTTCAAAGATAGTTTATCATAAATGTTTAAAAATTTAAATAGTTATTTAATTATTGTGTGTAACGTAGATATCAATACCTAAGTATGTTTTTGTACTTTATAAATCTTATTTATTTGAATTAATTTATAATATTTCTAATAATTTAAGTTCAGAAGTAAATAAAAAATGTTATAAATAAAATATTGGCTTCAATTATTTATTTTCAAAAATTTTCATATAAATATATTAATAAAATGCGAGATATATTGTTTGATGGACAGCAGATTGTATCGACTCAAACATTTTTAACTTCTTTTCAAAAATATTTTAATTTGGAAGAAATATTTTTAAAGCTGCTCGAAATATAAAAACATTCAAATCAAATGCTCAACGATGTTTCTTAATAATATATTGTACTTCATGCAATTGCGTATAACATAAAATCAACGGGGGTATGTTATTTAACGAATTTCGGCGGATTTCTCCCAATTCCTTAGGGAATTGACACCACTGCCTTCTCAACTACGCCCTATGCTGATTTCGCCGTATCCAATTCCGTAGCGGAGTTGGGTTAAGCGAGAATGGTTTGAATGAACATTTCCTTTTTCTCAGTGTAAGGGGAAAAACAAGCATCCGTTAATATTTTAAAACAAATTTAAGCCGTTATCAGTGCTGACGGCATTCAATAGTCAAATGTAATCTGCCGAGATGAGAAACTGAAGATCAGTACAATAAAGTTGTGACTTCCAACGAGTTCGGGTGTTTTTACTTCTCCGTCCGGTTCCCTTTGTCTTTTTCAGTGCTCGAAACTTTACAGAACGGATTTGAGCGCAACAAAACGGATTGAACTGTCAAATTTGTTTTCCCAGCATACATTTTGGACCTGACCGATTATAATGAACGCATTCAAGCGGATTCGGTCGGATTTGAGCGCATTCGTTTTTAAAAGATTAGAAATTGCCGCATTGAACTGTCAAAAATTTGATAAACATAAGGTTTAAAGTTGAAATGCAAAAATGTTTACCGGCGGCCAACTCGTCAACATGGTTAAAAATTATGAAATTATTTATAAAAAGCGAAAAGTGGCTATAAAAACAACAAAATGAAGGATTTTTTTCCATTCTTGTTTACAATAGACTTTGACTTTTGAATCCGAGCAGATGCGTGATTATAACCAGTCTATTTCCTATCCGATCAAATGCGTTTTTTTGACATTACAATCCGCTCAGATCCATTCATTATAATTGGGCCTGTACACCCACGGTATACAGAAACAATGTAATGTAAAAGACTGTATATCGTAAGCGATATTTTAGTGCCGACGTCACATGGGGCCCGCTGTATATATAAAATCGAAGCTGTTGTTGTTGTTTCTGCATTAGGGCAGACGTCACCAGGCGCCCATTTTTTACGATATTCGAAGCTGTCTCTTTTACATTACCTTCTGTTTCTGTATACCGTGGGTTATACCTAAGCTTGGTTGGTCGGAAGTGTTTATTTGGTGGGACTTATTTTATTATTTGCAGAATGGAAGACATTTTTTCAGAAATATTCGTATCACAAAATCAAAAAAGAAAAAGGTTTTCTGTTAAAGAAAATAAACTTTTGGCTAAAAAATGAAAGGCAAAAGAATTTGGAATTTACAACATAAAGATATCGATCGAAGAAGGTGAAGTCAGGTAGTGCTGCTGATTTGAAATTTGCAGAAGAAACTCCAGGCCCAGATTGGGAATACTCGGACTGTATGAGTTTCCTGGCAACAGCTGATTTAAAAAGAAGATAATATTATTTAAAAAAAAAAAAAATACAATGTTCACTTTTACATAATATGTAAATTTTTTAGAACGATATCCAGCAGTTCTAGAATAGAAGACACAGGCGAAGAATGTTCTTCCAACTATTTTTTCGATAATGTAATATAGCTGATTTAATTTTATAAGAAATGAATGTAATATTCATATTTTGCAGCCAAAGAAAGACATATCGCACCTTTTGCAAGAAGCTATCTTCTACTGCCCGGAAATTCTTCTTCTTCTTCTTTGATCCGTTAGCTGGCGGTCCGAGCAGGACGTCCCCGCAACGGATACGCTGCTGTCGGTGCCGCTGGGTCTCGAACTCTATTCACGATTCTTGCTGGTTTTTGGCAACGTCTCGAGCCTCGGTAACAGATAACCGTTGATTCTTTAGGTCACTATCGATATTCTTTAGCCAGGTTTTCTTCGGTGCCGATCGCTGGATTCTCCAGCCTGCGGGACGGTCTCGCCCAGTGACATATAGAATGGACTGCTTATGAGAAATTTTTCATGGCACCAATTTGTTCCATAGGCTAAAAACCTTTTTTCACTCCATGTAAACACCGGAATCACTTTTGAAATTTACATTTTTTTAAATACGTACTTAAAACATTAAAACAACACAAATATTTTGTTTAAAAAAATTAATAAACACTATTTTCACTTTTTCACCTTTTAAAATGCCTTTTTTTCATTAATTTGCAAATTTTATGTGTATCTGATTTAAGTTCTTAACGCCTGTCTTAGCAACTGACATTCTGTATGTCAAAATCCGGGGGCTTATGGGGAAAAGAGCAAAAGATATAAACATCACTATACCCGTCTATTTTTTTCTAATTGATTTAACGCAAAAGATATAAACATCACTATACCCGTCTATTTTTTTCTAATTGATTTTATTTCTGAGTGCTTCTGTCAGTTTGGGGGCTTATGGATGAGCGAGCGACTATACCTTTTTGGTGCCATCGGTTTGTATGGGAATAATAATTGCTGATGAGCAGTCCATTATTATATGTCAGTGGTCTCGCCAGAGAAGTTTACGTGGCAAGCGGTCATCATGCATTCGGTAAACATGTCCAAACCGTAGTCGACGTTTTTGCATTTCTTCTTCGATCAGTGTCTGCTGATCGCATCTTTGTCTACTTCGTCAGCAGAACCCAAAATAAAATACAAGTTGATGTACGTAAATATGGACACAATTCTGCAGCAACTACTTTCCGAGACAGTAGTGGATTTAAATATGGAATTCACAACTTCTGAGTATAATGCTCTAAACGAGTTCCGGAAAGCATCAAATAATAAGTAACAATTAGTAGTAGTAGTAGTAACAAATATTTTTAATAATGAAGTTAATTATTTTAAATAGTTTTAGAATATTTGTTACAACAAAATGTATATTTTTAAATAAAAAAGGTGTGACAATTCTTTAAAAATGCTTCTTTTTTTGCCATTCCACGGCACCCACAGTGCAGAAATATTCTTTAAAAGCGCCTCGAATTGCCTTCGCCTCTGCAGACAAACGAGCATGTTTAGGTGGAACATGTTTATTATCATACTGCTGTCTGGTATTTGTGCTTTCCAATCATCTTCTGCAATTTTCCCATCAGTTTCTTGTCTATTTGCAAAGCTTGAAGGGCAGTAGCTTTCTTTATTGTTGCTTATTAAATAATTATGGGTCATTCCAGCCAAGTACGAAAAATCGGTGCGCAGTAGGTTCACCAATTTGGCTGAAATTTTTTTTACATAAAGTACAAACATATTGAAGATTACCTGTGAAATTCCCATATTTTTTCATTGAACCTGGGGCCGGTTCACGTAGCTCGAACGACGACAATCGTTCGAAACGAATTTGAAAACGAAAAAATTTGTCTCGAAAAGATTGAGCGTTCACGTAACTCGAAAGAAAATTTAAGGAAATCACATTACTGAAACACGATTTTCTTTACAAAAACCGCTGGAAAATTATACAATTTATTGGCATCAACTTAATTGAATTTTTAAAAATAATTTACATATGTAATAACTTATAAAAGTCTACTTTTAAATTGGAAAATTAATCTTAATAATACAAGTGTTCGATAACATAAGAGCTTTCGAGTCAACAAAAGAAAATTTGCAATTTTTTCGAGCTACGTGAACGCGAAACGAAAAAAAATTTACGTTGTCGAGTTACGTGAACCGACCCCTGGCTCGAGTTATGAATTTTTTAAAATTTTGACTTTTCCTAAAAAGGGCCTTATTAAGCAGTTTTGAATCCATTTTTCACGGCCACAAAAACACGCAAACAGACATGTTCGACACATGTTTTCTATCGAAAAAAACTAATCTTGCACGTGGAAGCAAAATCAAAGTCGCTTTTTCAAACCTGATTGAAGAATAACGACTTTTTAAATGATGATTTTTCAATAAAAAACGCTAAACTTCCATGCACATTTTAAATGAATTACTAGTCGAAAAAAATTGTCCAAACATATTTCTGTCTTCAATGGGGTCAGAATAAACGAAAAACTTGAAGTCTCATTTCTTCATGATATAAAATACCATAACAGCCGCTTTTTAATAGTGAAAAATGCAAAATTACCCAAAAAAACACTTTTTTAAAAGTTGATAACTTACAAAACCGCTTCTTAAAAAAATCTGAAACTTTCAGGATAGCTTCTCTATATTATCGAGAAACTACCCTGAAAATTTTGTCTTGGATATTTGAAACTACTCGTGCTAAACTAAAAAGTCAAAATTCTGCTTTTTTCATTTTTCCCGTTTTTGTACGAACTTAAGTACTGCATTTACTTGTTGTTAAATGTTTGTTTCGAGTATACTACAACGGGTACTTTAATCTAATTATATAAAAACAATTTCTTGATAAGGAACATTTTTGATTTTACGTACAAACTGGCGAGATTAAATATTATAGTTCACTGATTTTACTGTAATTTAAATCTGTTCAGGTGCTACTAATTTCTGATGACTTCGACCTTCTTACTGTCAGCTTCGACAGAAAAACTTTTCAGTAGAAGATGTCGTTGGTCGCCACAAGGTGAAAAAGAATGATACTTTCGAGTACCAGTTATTGTTTTTGCTGATTTAAATCTTTCGGACAATACTTCTGTATGATGTTGAATTTTTTTTTTTTGTGATACTATTAATCAAGAGTTAACCCTTCTAGCACAGAAGGCGCACTTTTCAGCTAAGCATGAAAATCTATATATACATACACACATATACATATATATGTATATATATACAATTATACACATATAGAGTTTCCCTTCTAACGCAGAAGGCGCACTTCCCAGCAGGGCTGAGAAATATTTACCACTGCCGTGGCTCAGCTGAGACATGCAAACATAAAAGATTAAGTACCAAAAATTGCATGCAAAACACATAAACAGTCATGAGACAACAAATAGACTCCTTTTAAGCAGGTCTTTGTTAGTGCTCACGCTAAAAACATTAATATTTTTATTTACATTAATGAACATGCGATTAACAGGCTCAAATCGGCCATAATTGGTGTTAGAGGAGTTGATGTGTAAGAGCGGTGGTCCTCTCAGATTGTATCGGCTCTCTCTAAACGACGCACGGCGCCTTAGAAAACCTGAGTCGACACGTCCATTAAGAAGCTGGTAGACGAAAACAACATCGGCCACCTCACGACGCTTGTGGAGAGTGTTTAAGTTGAGTAACTTAAGCCGGTATTCATATGGTGGAAGAATTAAAGGGTCTTCCCAAGGAAGGTGATTCAATGCGAATCGAACGAACCTACAATGAACCGACTCAATTTTTCCAACATGCGAAGAATAGTAAGGAGACCAAACCTGGGACGCATATTCAAGTAAAGGTCTGACAAGGGAAATGTAGAGGTGTTTAGTGATCAGGGTGCTGTTAAATTCTTTGGACCACCTTTTTATAAAACCCAAGACTAAGCTGCTCTTGGAAGAAATATAGTTGATATGAGTAGAAAAGTCCAGCTTGGTGTCAAATCTAATCCCGAGATCTTTGACAAAATTAACACGGGGGACACCCTCACTAGAAAATGAGTAGTTATAAATTACACAGACCTGCAAGGTTTTTTCTTTTCAGTCCAATAGTCATATCCCAAGTATTTTTTCGCTCTGAATCCGAATCCGTTGGCCAAATTGCCCTATCACGTCAGGATTTTGAGCAATCCTAACCTAAAAGTGCCAAAAAGCGTGTTTTTTGCACTTTTGCGCGTTAAATATCTCAAAACTATGGAATGATAGGGCAAATCTGACAACGGGTCTTTTCAGTATTACAAAAAAAGTTTTTTCAAATTTCACGCTTTCGACATTGTTTTCTGTAGATTTTGGCATGCTGAAAACGATCCCGTTGTCAGATTTGCCCTATCATTCCATAGTTTTGAGATATTCAACGCGCAAAAGTGCAAAAAACACGCTTTTTGGCACTTTTAGGTTAGGATTGCTCAAAATACTGACGTGATAGGGCAATTTGGTCAACGGATTCGGATTCAGCGCGAAAAAATACTTAGGATACGACTATTAAATAAAAAAGAAAAAAAATGACCCGTTTTTTGCAGGCCTGTGTTATAGGATCACGTCGCCTACAAAAAGTCATGACTTCGCATTTACTAATATTAAGAACCAGGTTGTTGTTAGCGCACCAAGAGTAAAAGGTGTCGAGGTCGACTTGCAAAAGTTTGCAGTCCTCCATACTCTTTACGTGACGGTACAAATTGATGTCATCGGCATAAATCAGGATTCTGCCGTGTCTTAGCAAGGTAACAATATCATCAATAGAAAGAATAAAGAGGATAGGGCCAAGATGACTGCCTTGAGGGACACCGGATGACGCCTCAATGGTCGCGGATTTGGATCCACAGAAAAGGACTTGGTAGGTCCTGTCAGCTAAGTAGGACTGGAACCATAATAGAAGGGCTTCAGGGAAACCTAACTTCTTTAGTTTAAAAAGTATAATGGAGTGGGAAAGCTTGTCAAATGCCTTACTGAAATCAGTGTAAACACAATCAGTTTGGCAACCGGAAACGAAGCCTTCAACAGTATGGGAAGTGAATTCAAGGAGATTGGTGGTAGTGGAACGAGCTGGAAGAAAACCATGTTGGTTTGTAGAAATAAGTTTTTTGCAGATGGGCACGATTGCAGAATAAATGATTGATTCAAAAAGCTTCGGTATGACAGACAGCTTGGCAACTGGTCTGTAGTTCGATATTTCGTTCTTGCTACCACTTTTGTGAATAGGAATTATGAACGAATTCTTCCAAAGAGTAGCGAAGTACCCTTTATCCAGGGACTTTTGAAAAAGGGTTTTCAGTGGACACTGGAGAACCTCCACACAGGATTTAAGGACAGCTGGAGGGATACCGTCAGGGCCGGAAGTGAAATCGTATGGGAGTTCATCAATATGTTTCATGATATCGTCAATGGAGATTGAGAGAGACAAACTAGTAGCCTCTCGGTGTAGAGTTATGTGACGAAAATTATTGTCATTAGGCTGAAAGTTAGAAGAAAGATTAATGAAAGAATGAAGCAAACATGTTGCAAATCGAGGAAGACTTGACCAGTTAGTGTGCTGCATAGTATTTGGGTAGTTATCAACTTTTTTCTTGGAGTTTACAAATTTAAAGAAGTTTCTATGATCAGTATAAACCTGGTCCCTCATGCTGCTGAGATATTCGCCATACAGAGCAGAAGAGAGTAAACGAAATCTGTTATAGCAATCAGTAAATGTAATAAGACTCGGAGAATCCTTCCTTTTTAAATAGGTCTTCCAGAATCTATTTTTCTGATTCCTTAAATGCTTCAGCTCATTATTGTACCACGGTGGAGTAGAACTGCGCAATTTTTGGGGCTCAAAAGGTACACATGAAGCAATAGCTTCATATAGTACGGTATAAAACCGTGCCACATCGACATCCAACTCATTTGCGGAAAGTAAGCTGTTGAAATCAATCAAGGCAAGCTTAGATGAGAGTTCATTAAAGTTAGCCTTCTTAAAGTGGAAGGAATGGGTTACCGCCTTCGGACAAGGATTGTTCTTTGAGTTCAAGCAGTAATTGAGCGAGAGAGGAGGGTGGTAATTGTCAACGGACGTCATGACTATTGGACTGGGTTCAACAATCATGTTTCCTGAGTCAGTAAAGAATACAAGATCAAACTGTCTCCCTAACAGATTAGTCACACCACTCATTTGATTAAGGCCAAGTGAGAATAAGGAATTCAGAAAACAGGATTCCTTAGAATTAAAATTGCCTTCGGGGAGGTAGTTATCGTCAGCTTCGTCAAATACCCACTGAATATTGGGTAAATTGAAGTCGCCAAGAAGAAGTAATTCATCAATAGTGTTCATCATATTCAGGATATGATCAACACAGGAGATGAGAATATCATAGAGGCTTATACCTCCATCGTCAAGTGTGCTTATCATATCTGGTGGGATATAGCAGCACAACAGGAAGAGTTTTGATTTTGAAAAAGAAATCGTGAGAGCGACAAGCTCAATGTCCAAATGGTTTGAGAAACTAGGAAGCGAAATTGGGTTACAATTAAGGTGGCTGCGGCATGCAAGAAGTACGCCACCCCCGCGAGCTTCCGAGTCAGTGTGACGGTCCCTCCGAAAGACTTGGTAGGAGGAATCGAAGAGTTCAGCATTAAGAATGCCTTCGTGAAGCCAGGTTTCCGTGAACGCTATGACATCGAACCCGCCAGCCATCGATGCCTGAAGGATGTCGTTAGTTTTTGACCTAGTCCCCCTTACGTTTTGGTAGTAGAGGGAGAGGGTCTCAAGTTTTTTGACATCCTTTGTGTTCTCGGAATGGAAACGTTTGAGTGATGTGCTCGAGTACGGGTACGCGGAACAAAGAGCTTGGTAAGAGCACCAGCAGGCCAGAAACCAGGATCTAAAAGAGTCTCGGCAATAACGGGCGGTGCAGACAAAACGAAAGAAGCAACAGGCTTGGAAGCCTTGTTGACTTTTCTGCATGAAACAGTTCCAGGGTCTATAGATTTTTTCCTTAAATATTCCCAGACAGACTCCGTCGTAGTTTGAGGAGAGAACCGTGATATAAAGATATCTAAAGGTCTCGGTATCGTAACTAGGGGGGTGCACGGTTCTTGGGGAGCTGTAGCTTCAGTGACTGGGGGGTTGGCCACTATTAGAGGCAAAGAGGTGGATACCGAGACCGGCCTAGAGGTCTACTCAGTCTCTGGAACGCGGGGCAAGGAACTCAAGGTGACACCGTCACCAATGACGGCTTGGCGATCTCGATTTTTCCTGCGACTTTTACGACGCGCCTTTGTACTAGGTGCAGTTGGATTGACGGCCTCCTGAGGTAAGAAGACATTCTCCGAACGAGAAGTAGCCGCGGGGCAGGGTAAAGGCAAAGGCTGCTCCTCAACCTGCAGGGCGTCATCAGATTTTACCGTCGCTGAGGAGGTCTTATTGGAAACAACGACGCTCTCCAATCTTGAGGACAGAGAGCTCAGGACATTGTGATTTTGAATCACTGCTGATGATAGCGATTCAATATCAGCCCTTACACGTTTTGTATTCCTCTTGATATCGTCCAATATGGGATGGACAGAAGCCGAGGAGCTAGAAGTGCAGAAGGAAGAAGTAGCGACCGGATTAAGTAACGCCGAATGTATGTCGTCTAACGACTCTAGAGCTGTTGCAACTCGGGAAGAAATTTTCTCAAATTTCTCAATCAAGGAACCCGTATTGGCCACAGCAGAGCCCAGAGTGTCAGACAACGTGTCAAGCCGAACATTGATAGACTGGACATCATCGGCTAACATTTGAAAGTGCAAGATGTTACTGGAGAAAGAGTTAAGACGATCCATGACCTTTTCCTGACCAACGAGAAAAACGTCAGAGATGTCCTTCACCAATCTCAGCACATGACAGGGTTTAATGTCAGAGCATTCACCGCAAGTAGGCCCTCTAGGAGCCGACGATTTGCTGCTGACCTTGGTATTAAGGCAGGAAGGGTGGAAAACGCCTCCACAAACCCCGTCACAGGAAATCCCATCACGAGCGATTTCCGAAAAACACCTCTTGCACAATTGATTGTCCGCCATAATCCTTACTAATATTATAAATGCGAAAGTAACTCTGTCTGTCTGTCTGTCTGTCTGTCTGTCTGTTACGCTTTCACGCCTAAACCACTAAACCGATTTTGATGAAATTTGCTACAGACATAGTTTAGACCTTGGAGACGGACATAGGCTACTTTTTATGGAGAAAAAAAGGGTTTAAGGGGGTGAAATGGGGTTCAATAAGTTGTAAGGGGATTTTTTATCTTTACTTTTTTTTCTATTATATAAAAAGTAACTGACTGACAGACAACGCACAACCTAAACCGCTGGAGCTAAAGGGCTGAAATTTTGACAGTGCATCCCTATAATGGCGTGGACATCCACTAAAAAGCGATTTTTCGAAATTCATCCCCTAAGGGGGTGAAATGAGGTTTATCCAAACCGTTATAGCTATAGGGCTGAAATTTTGGCAGTGCATCCCTATAATGGCGTGGACATCCGCTAAGAAGCGATTTTTCGAAATTCATCCCCTAAGGGGGTGAAATGGGGTTTACCCAAACCGCTGGAGCTATAGGGCTGAAATTTTGACAGTGCATCCCTATAATGGCGTGGACATCCACTATAAAGCGATTTTTCGAAATTCATGCCTTAAGGGGGTGAAATGGGGTTTATCCAAACCGCTGGAGCTATAGGGTTGAAATTTTAACAGTGGATCCCTATAATGACGTGGACATCCACTAAAGAGCGATTTTTCGAAATTCATCCCCTAAGGGTGTGAAATGGGGTTTTTACAAACCGCTAAAGCTATAGGGCTGAAATTTTGGCAGTGCATCCCTATAATGACGTTTACATCCAGTAATCCACTAAAGAGCGATTTTTCAAAATTCATCCCCTAAGGGTGTGAAATGGGGTTTTTACAAACCGCTAAAGCTATAGGGCTGAAATTTGGACAGTGCATCCCTATAATGGCGTGAACATCCACTAAGAAGCGATTTTTCGAAATTCATCCCCTAAGGGTGTGAAATGGGGGTTTTACAAACCGCTAAAGCTATAGGGCTGAAATTTGGACAGTGAATCCCTATAATGACGTTTACATCCACTAAAGAGCGATTTTTCGAAATTCATCCCCTAAGGGTGTGAAATAGGGTTTTTACAAACCGCTAAAGCTATAGGGCTGAAGTTTGGACAGTGCATCCCTATAATGGAGTGGACATCCACTATAAAGCGATTTTTCGAAATTCATCCCTTAAGCGGGTGAAATAGGGTTTATCCAAACCGCTGGAGCTATAGGGTTGAAATTTTAACAGTGCATCCCTATAATGACGTGGACATCCACTAAAGAGCGATTTTACGAAATTCATCCCCTAAGGGTGTGAAATGGGGTTTTTGGAAACCGCTGAAGCTATAGGGCTGAAATTTTGACAGTGCATCCCTATAACGGCGTGGACATCCACTAAGAAGCCATTTTTCGAAATTCATCCCCTAAGGGGGTGAAATGGGGTTTACCCACACCGCTGGAGCTATAGGGCTGTGGACAGTGCATCCCTATAATGGCGTGAACATCCACTAAGAAGCGATTTTTCAAAATTCATCCCCTAAGGGGGTGAGACGGGGTTTATCCAAACCGCTAAAGTTATAGGGCTGAAATTTTAACAGTGCATTCCTATAATGGCGTGGACATCCACTATAATTCGATTTTTCGAAATTTATCCCCTAAGGGGGTGAAATGGGGTTTACCCCCGCTGGAGCTATAGGGCTGAAATTTTGACAGTGCATCCCTATAATGGCGTGAACATCCACTAAGAAGCGATTTTTCAAAATTCATCCCCTAAGGGGGTGAAACGGGGTTTATCCAAACCGCTAAAGTTATAGGGCTGGAATTTTAACAGTGCATCCCTATAATGGAGTGGACATCTACTATAAGGCAATTTTTCGAAATTTATCCCCTAAGAGGGTGAAATGGGGTTTACCCAAACCGCTGGAGCTATAGGGCTGAAATTTTGAACAGTGCATCCCCTTAATGACGTGGACATCCATTAAGAAACGATTTTTCGAAATTCATCCCCTGAGGGGGTTAAATGGGGTTAAGCCAAACCGCTGGAGCTAAACGGCTGAAATTTTGACAGTGCATATTTATAATGAAGTAGACATTTACTAAGAAGCGATTTTTCGAAATTCATCCCCCAAAAGGGGTGAAATAGGGTTACCAAACTACTGGAGCTACAGGGTTGAAATTTGGACAGTGCATCCCTCTAATGACGTGGACATCCACTAAGAGGCGATTACTCGAAATGCACCCCCAAAGGGGATGAAATGGGGTTAACCCAAACCTCTGAAGCTGAAGGGCTGAAATTTTGACAGTGCATCCCTATAATCACGTAGAAATGAATGACTCGAAATTCACTTTATTTATTATTCATTTGTGATTGCTTCATAATTTCTTACATCCACGTAAATAGGCAAATAAACTTAACGAACGTTCGTCAAACCCTAAAATGTCACTTTCCTTGATGACATATACATGCCAATCTCTGCTTCAAAACTTGCAGATTTGTTGAGCAGAGGTGATATTCGCAGCAATTTGTTTACCATATTTATTAAAAAAATGCACTATAATAAACCCTTTTTAGGGATAATAACAGCTGACTTTTTTGTTGGTTTTTTTTAAGGAAAACATTGCACATAATAAAAAGTTTTTAAAGGCGTTGCAAGGCACGCGGGTTTTATGCTAGTTATATATATAAATTAATATAAAATATATATATATATATATATATATATATATATATATATACACTCACTCAAAAATGTGTTGCAATGTTTTGAAAATTCAATTATTTGTCCTTGACTTATTACACAAATATTGGGCGCAGGATGACTGGAATAATGTAGTTTTTAGTAAAAACTACATTATCCCATTCATACATCTTCCGATCCTTGTGTGAATAGGATAGGACAAATAATTGAATTTTCAAAACATTGCAACACATTTTTGAGTGAGTGTATATATATATATATATATATATATATATATATATATATATATATATATATATATATATATATATATATATATATATATATATATATATATATATAATTAATTGTGAAGAAAATGACCCCCGAATTTGAGGCTGAATTTGAAAATTTAAAAAAAAAATTAAAAAAGAAAAAGAAAAAAAAATTTGAGAGCCAATATTGAGAACAACAAAAAAAAATTGCAAAACGTTGCATACATTTTTAGGTGACACCACAAAAATGCTTACAAGACAAATTCTAACCTACAAAAAAAAGAGACTAAAAATAAATAAAAATAAAGAAAAAAGGATTCGACACAAAACTAAACAATAAAAAATTAATTATTAAGAAAAATTAAAAATCTAGACAGGTAATAGAGACGATCACCCACCTTGTTTCAGGCGCACAGACGCAACACAACACGGAGCACCACAATTCAAAAACAAAGCAAAAAATACAATCCACTGCCACAAAATCACAATTACACATTAAAAAAGATAACTGGATTAAAATTAGAAAAGAAGAGTTAAATAATTAGTAAAAAAAACACTCAAAACACAGAAACTAAATATCCACAACACTGAATGACTCCACAGTTTGACACCAACGATGAAGCTTAGGAGTCACCCTTTGTACTACTAGTCTGTCATGTCGTTCGATTCATGATGCAATGTATAGTAGTAAGCTTGATCTGAAGGATAGAATAGAAAGGATAGGTTAGGGGTCTGGGGGGTGCATGAGTAGGTGTCGATGAACCTTGCGTTTGAACTCAGAGATGTTATATGAGCTCGGAAACACCGACTGCGGAAGAGAGTTCCACAACCGAGTTGTTCTATTTATAAACGAACAGCTAAACCGTAATGTGCGTGAAGGGGAGGGCTGCAGGGTGAAGGGGTGAGCCGAGTTGGCTAGTCTTGTGTTGCGGGAAAAAAGTTGCCGTGTAGGCAGGAGGTTCTTTATTTCAGTGGAGCATTCGCTGTAATAATAGCGATAAAACTTGCTGAGTGACGTTCCTACAGTGGCTTAAAGGGTCGATGGAGGAGCAAAGAGTGCTATCACCAATGAGTTTGATGGCGCGATTTTGCACCTTATCCAGCCAAGCCAAGGTGGTTTTAGGAGCGCCCGCCCAGATATTCGAGTTGTATTCAAGGTGGGGTCGAATGTAGGACTTGTAGATTGTGGCTAGAGCAGCTGGCTGAAGGAGGAACTTGCATCTCTTAAGGAATCCTAGGCATTGATACGCTTGTTTGGCAATTTGGAATATGTGACCATTCCATTGCATATCATTAGATAGAGTCATTCCCAGGATGCTAAGAAATGGGTCAGGTGTTAGGCTATCCCCGTCCACTAAAATAGAGGGAAAGTCGGTACAGGTTTTGGTGGAGATAAGGCAGTACTTTGTTTTTGATGCGTTAAATTCGACCCGATTCTTGCGGCCCCGGTCCAGAATGAGCTCGATGTCTGCGTTAAGAGAGCTGGACATGAGTTCGCGGTCTAAGAGACAAGGTCTGGCACTTGCTTGTCTAGCGTTGGCGCAAGAGTAACGCAGAGTACTGTCGTCGGCGAAACTGTGGAGTGGGTTGGGGGGATTGAGAGCAGATCGTTAATAAATATAAGAAAGAGAGCAGGTGAGAGGATCGATCCTTGGGGAACGCCGGCCGAGATGGAGTGTGGGTTGGATTCGACGCCATCCAATACTACCTTGATTGAACGGCTGGAAAGAAAGCTCTCAATCCAGTTCATAAGAACTAAGTCGATACCAGTAGCTTGGAGTTTATACAGCAGAGCGGGATGCCATACTCTGTCAAAAGCCCGGGATATATCTAGAGCAACCAGACCAGACTCACGGGAACTATGGATGCTTCGGTGTAGATGCTCGGTCAAACACACAAGAAGGTCGCCAGTAGATCTTTTCGGTCTAAAGCCGTACTGCCTGTCGTGTATGATTCGGTTAGATTCTAAATATTGCATCAGCTTTCTATTAATTATTGTCTCCATGATTTTGGAGAGAACAGAAGTTATTGCTATTGGGCGGTAGTTTAAAGGGTCGCTGGCATCATCTTTTTTCGGAATGGGCTGAACATGAGCTAGTTTCCAGGAGTTTGGATAAACTCCGGAGAAATATGATAAGGCAAAAAGTTTGCGCAGTGGTTTAGCCAAAGGTGAGGCACATTTATTGAGTACCATAGGAGGAATATTATCGGGATTTGTTGACGTCAAGCTCCTTGAGACATTTATACACCTCACGGGTCCTGAAGAAGATCCCGCCCATTGAATTGGCGATGCGATCGAGGACCGGTGGTGACGTATCAGATTCGGGCAGAGAAGAATTTGAGTCGAACAGAGATGCCAACAAATCGGCCTTGGATTTGCTTTCTGTTATCACCTCCTTTCCATTGATGAATGGAGGGGTTGAGGAAGAGGTAAAATTCTTCTTGATGGAAGTTACCAAGGCCCAGAAGTTTTTGCTGCCTGCATTTGCGTTGAGAATCTTGTTTCTTAATTTGTCGTCAAATGACGATTTAACCTTCCTGATGGTGGAATTACAGGAATTTCTTAATTTGATATACTCACGACGAAGGGACTCACTTGGGGAGTGTCTGTACGCTCTATAAGCGGCTTCTTTATCTTTAATTGCGCCCATGCATTCCCCATTGAACCATCTATTCGGCCTTGGCTTTATAGATTTGGTAGAATGACGAATGAATAAGCGCATTCCAGCCCGTATAATTTTGGTTATACATAGAGCGGCATAGCTCGCACAGGCATCCCGGAAACATAGACCCCAGTCAGTGGCTTGAAAAAAGCGAATTAGCCCCAACCAGTTGGCTTTCCCATAGTGCCAAACAGTTTTTTTAGGAACTGTGTTAGTAGGGGTAGAAAATGAGTATGGGAAATTAGCGCTGACTAGGCAATGGTCCGAGTTACCGAGAGGTGAGCCAACTTCGACGGAGTACCGTGATGGGTGTGATGTAAGAAACAGGTCAAGGAGATGGGCTCCGTGACCTTCAACGTCTGGGACACGCGTTTCCCGGTTGACAATTTGGTGCAAATTATTAATATCTGCAAAAAGCTCAGCGTCTTTGCCAGAAACACTGGTGCCATTTGAGTATTTCAGCCAATGTATTGTTACGTTTCTTACGGCTTAACGGATTCGTAGGATTAATTAAGGAATACACTTTTTTAATTATCCACACAATAATTTATTTATTACACACCAAAACACAATTTAATTACAAACACAATTCTTACAGTTCACTATAATCACTTTAAATTTAATAACTCGCACTATTAATCTCTATCTATCGCTTTATAGTTCACTTTTAAATCACTTCTTTTCACTGTTCTCACTTTAAAACACTTTATCGCCTTTCAGATCAAAACTGACTCGATAGCGGCTGCCAGGCGCTTTTATATAGGCAGCTCCACCTTTGTCTACTTTCTGGAACCTTCGTTTTCTGGTTCCTTGTGGTATGTTCTTTTATTTCCTTAAGTTTCGACCAGCTTGAAGTTGTCTTCGCTTATCGCTCGTTAGTTTAGTACATAAATTCTTAGTTCAGACAACAACCGAAAATCGTTGATTCATCCTCTCGACAAACAGATGGCGCATAATCATCACATTGCTCCCTTCTTAGGACTGTTCGTCCCGAACAGTTGTCCATCCTGGATCCGGCTGATGATATGGGCACAGCCTGTCTATGTGCACAATCTTCTTCTTTGCTTTGGGTCCTTGTTGAATCCTGTAGACCACATCGTTGATCCGTGTTAGGATTTTATAGGGCCCCTCCCACTGACGCTGAAGTTTCGGAGACTTGCCTTTCCGTCTTCAAGGGTTGAACAGCCAAACGAGGTCACCTTCCTGGAATCCGCTACAGTTTGCTCGGAGGTCGTACCTTGGTTTCATCCTGTCACTGGCCGTCTTAGGATTCTCCCTTGAGATTTTGTCAACTGAGGCTCCAACGTGGTGTTGTCTTATTTCTCCTTTCGCTCTTACTCGAGGACCCTTGCTGCCGGCACAAGCTGTGCATTTGCGACACCAATTCGTAACATCCTCCCGCATGTGAAGCCAATAGAATCTCTCCTTTATTTTTGACAGAGTTTTGTTGACTCCCAAATGTTCTCCTGACGGGCTATTATGACACTCCTCAAGAATATCTGTTATTCCAGCACGAGGGACTAACACCTGCATTCGATGAGAGGTACCATCAGCTGTTTCCCATTTGCGCTTCAATACTCCTCCTTCGATATGCAATGAATCCCATTGGGCCCAATAGCTCTTCAGGATTTCACTTCTCTCTGCGATGTCTTTCCATTTAGGCTTCTCGTTGTGTTCTTTCCATGACAAAATCGCAGAAATGTCCGGGTCGTCGCGTTGCGCATCTCGAGTTCCTTGGTCCTCATATTTTATGCTTGGCTCCGCAGTCGTCTTTTGACACTTTTCCTCAATACGCCAACGATACTTAAAACCTGGTTCGCATGGTCGCCGGGACAGTGCAGTATCCATTGGAATTCCCCTGTTGCGGTGTTTCATCATCAATTCTCCAAGGTCCAATAGTATTCCGTGTGTTGTCATAAAGTCCAAACCAAGAATACACTCGTCTACTATGTCAGCTACCAGGAACGAATGTGTAAACTTAATGTCGCCGAGTACCACGTCCATCATTGTTTCCCCATGTAATTTCACTGGTTCTCCTGTTACAGTTTTCAGAATGTACTGGTCCGCGTTTTTCAGCCACTTTCTACCGACCAAATCAGCCCTGATGACAGATCTTGAAGCACCTGTATCCACGGTAATTGTGTATTGTTCATCACCAACTTTCCCCTCGATGACAAGGCTGTTGTTGCCACGCTGCAGTTGGGTGATGTTGACGATGACATCAGGGGTCTCCATTTTCCCCACTAACTCCCTCCGGTCGCCTTTCTGCCGTTGTCCACATTTTTCACAGCATGTTGAGCCACTCCTACTCCCTGGCGATTCCACTCTCCTTCGCTTTCGGCAACTCCTTTGTAAATGGCCCGGCTCGCCACAGTTCCAGCATCGTAGACGACGACGTACTTCCGAGGTGTTGACTCGATGGCAAATATTCTCAGTCATATTGATTCCCCTGAGATGGACCGTATTCCTTGTTGCTTGCTTCGCTGCCTCGTATGCCAGAGCATATGCCAGAACTTCTGCGGTATTCTTCTTTCCGGCCAATCTGGCTGCCTGTTGTAGATCTCGGTCAGCAAAAGAGTTAAGGAAAGCCTCTCTTGCTACTTCGTTGATGTAGTCTTGGCCGAAGCTAGGATAAGCCAGATGCACTAACCTCTAGATATCGGCGCATAGTTGTTGTAAAGTTTCTCCTGGCTTTTGAAGTCGATTGCGAAGTTGAAGTCGATAAACCTCTTGCATGTGTTGATCACCGTAACGCATTTCCAGCGCTTGAACTAAGAACCCGTAGCTGTTGCGATGTTCTGCTGGTATTGCCTGCAATATTTCTGCTGCTGTGCCCCTTAGTGACAACGTTAAGGCCGTTGCTTTCTCCTCCTCAGTCCAGCAATTGCCTGCTGCTTCGAATTGGAGCTTATAAGTAGACCATGGGCTTTGCCCGTCGAAAGTTGGAGGCTGCAGTTTCCTAACTCCGATGACTTCGTGAGATGCCGTCGCTGGGTGGTAAATCTTTACCCTTTCTAGCTCGGCTCTGACCGATTCTAGCTCAATCTTCAACTTTTCGTCATTTTCCCTCATGGAATTTTCGAGCTTTTCCAGATCATTCTCTACATTTGCTTTAATGGAAGATTCGAGATTTTCCAGCTTTTTGTCAACAGAGAGTGCCATTAGTTCGAATTTCTGCTCCATCTGGTTTCTCTGTTCTTCCATAGACTCTTTGAGTTCTGCTAACGAGCGTTCATGAGCTACTGCTAATAATTTCTGTTCATCTTTTAACGCCAACACTTCCGCCTTGATCTCTGTTGTCGCTTCCTTCATCTCTGCCGATGCACGTTCTTGCGCCGCCTTCATCTCTGCCGATGCACGTTCTTGCGCTGCTGATGACCGTTCTTGCGCTGCTGATGACCGTTCTTGCGCTTCCTTCATCACCATCAATGTTTTAAAAAGTTCTGCCATACTCACTGTCGTTTCTTCTGGCTCCGCTTCTACCTCGTCTTCAAACATGTAGGTTTCAGGATCCTTACCTTCGTTCACCATAGCTTCTCGAAGCAGGGCGGTTAGGGAACTTTTAGCCCCCACCGTTGACAACGAGCGTTTACTTAATTTTTTTTCAACTCTACAGTGCGCAAATCCACTAGCTTTCGACCCATTTTATTAATAAGCCCTTATTTCTCACGCACAAAATTTAAATTCCAATCACAATTATTGTTCAAGTTCACTTATTTCACTTATCTCTTAATTAATCCCACTTCTGACACCAATTGTTACGTTTTTACGGCTTAACGGATTCGTAGGATTAATTAAGGAATACACCTTTTTAATTATCCACACAATAATTTATTTATTACAAACCGAAACACAATTTAATTACAAACACAACTATTACAGTCCACTATAATCACTTTAAATTAATAACTCGCACTATTAAATTCTATCTATCGCTTTATAGTTCACTTTTAAATCACTACTTTTCACTGTTCTCACTTTAAAACACTTTTATCGCCTTTCAAATCAAAACTGTCTCTCTCAGCGCCTGCAAGCCGCTTTTATATCCAAGCTCCACCTTTGTCTACTTTCTGGAACCTTCGTTTTCTGGTTCCTTGTGGTATGTTCTATGTTTCTTTTAGTTTCGACCAGCTTGAAGTTGTCTTCGCTTATCGCTCGTTAGTTTAGTACATAAATTCTTAGTTCAGACAACAACCGAAAATCGTTGATTCATCCTCTCGACAAACAGATGGCGCATAATCATCACAATATTCTTTCTGAAAAGCCACGTCATTCCTAATGTATATGGCGACTCCCCTATGGTCAGAAAAGTTGTGCACTAAGGAATACCCAGCAACCTGAAATCGATCAAAATCGATATCGGTGACTTGGGTTTCACGCTTTTATTTATATTTATGTATACCGAACGTTTACCCCATTAGTTTCCATGAACTCGTGGATTTGACGAGGCGTCAGAATTTGCTCACTGGGTGGGTTTTGTAAATTAGCTCGCGTGATCTTTCGTTTCACAGTTGCACCTATGCCGTCACATGGGCTTTTTCCATGGCTTGTTACAAAAAAAATTGTGCGATATCACCTGGATCCCAAAATCTTCTTGGTGGAAACACAAATTTGCAAAGTTGCTTCTGCAAGATAACATTTCATTTTTTTTGTAAATTACAAAAAGTAAAAAGTTGACATTTTCATGGGTCAATTCATGCCGTACTTACTTGTTTTTGTATTGTGTAGGAGCACCGTCCGAGAAGTACAAAACATTTTTGATGTGCGGATGTTCTTCCTTAATTATTGGCCAGAGTCAGTGCCGGATTTACCAACAAGCAATTGCTTGAGGCCCCTACCCTCAGGGGGCCCCGCGCCTCTTATATTTTGTTTGGTTCGTCTTTAGATAAAAGGGAAGTAAAAAAAATGTTTGGCCATCGTGTTTTCATAATATTCTTTTGCGAATCAAATATACAACCGTCATAGTTTTGCGACTAAAATACGGTAGTCATTGTTGGGGGGCCCCATCACGAGGTTGTGCTTGGGGCCCCGCAATTTATAAATCCGGCCCTGGCCAGAGTTGAGATAGAAGGTAGTGCACAGTTGCTGCAACATGATTCAAGTCACCGCTTACCATATAGAAACTTCGTTTTTCTGTTTTTCCAGTTCCCACGTCGACATAGTACATAACAATCGGGCCTGTCCACGCAAATTGAAGATGTACGGAATTCACTTACCACTCTAGTAAGTAAAATAAATGATGACGTTGAGTCCGTGCAACATGATCTCGCTGTTCTCTCCAACGAGCACGTCCACGCAAATTGAAGATGTACGGAATTCACTTACCACTCTAGTAAGTAAAATAAATGATGACGTTGAGTCCGTGCAACATGATCTCGCTGTTCTCTCCAACGAGCTGGAGGATCTATGACGGCAATCCAGACTTCAGGATGTTGTCATTCGTGGTATTCCGTGTGCTGATAATGACAATCCGAAGGAAATTATAAAATCTCTTGCCTCCACCATTGGCCATGAGCTTTCACAATATGTGAATGTATTTCGCCCACAGCAGCGGCGCGGCACTGAATCCGGCAATATGAAGAAACCGAGTTCAATGCTTATTGTAAAATTCCCTTCTAGCAATGAACAGCAGGAATTTCTTCGGAAGAGCCGTCAACATGGACCGCTGCCCCTAAAGAATCTTAACTTGGGCTTTACTTCCGATAATCTCGTTCATGTCAATGAAAGCTTGACGTCAAAAAATATGGACATTTTTCAGACAGCTCGGAAGCTACAAAAAAGGAGCTTGGTATCTTCTGTATTTACCCGTCGTGGTTTAGTGTATGTGCAGGTGGATAAAAACAAACCACCCATAGTTTTTCCTCTGCACTAGATCTCAATGATGCCGTTAATTCATCATCTTCTCCCAGCCTGAAATAACTGCCAGCATATTTCTTGGAGCATCGCATCGCATTTTGAGCATGATTTTAAATGTAATTTTCATTTTCCTCTCTTCAATGTTAATTATTTTCTTCTTTGTTTTTATACTATATTATTTTCTTCTTTGTTCTATATTTTTATTAATTTTATTAGCTTTAGTTTCTTTATATATATATTCTTGTAATGTATTTATCCTTCACTTTCACCTTTTCTCACTTCTACTGTGCTTGCTTGATGGATGCTTCTGTGTGTTGTTCTGTCCTTTGATTTGGATAATCTCCAGGAATTATGAATAATTACACTAATTGTGTGCACAGGGAGAGACTACTACTCAATATCCTGTCCTCCTCCTGCTCAGGCCTGAACATTTGTGTTTTTAATGCAAGAAGCTTAAGAAATAAAATGGATGAATTCAGATTAATGTTGGAACTCACGAAAGTTCATGTTCTGTTGGTAAGTGAAACTTGGTTGAAAACTGAAATCCCGTCTGCTCTAGTTTCCCTTCCTGGGTTTTCTATGCATCGTAATGATCGCACAGGTCGTACTGGTGGGGGTGTCGCCATATATTGTGCATCATTGCTCTCCTCAAAAGTGGTGGGCAAATCGTGTGGCTCGCAACTTGAATTTCTTGCGGTAGAAGTAACATCTGCCGGTGACAAATGTGTTGTAGTCAGTGTATACTGTCCGCCCAATAGTTTTAACACTGAGATTGGTACTGAACCTTATTGCAAGGCTTTCTCTGCGCTACGAAAACATAATTGTTGCTGGCGATTTTAATGTTAACCTTTTGAAAGCCAATAATCGTTCGACTGCACTTAAGCAATTCCTTGTATCACTTGATTTACATATCTTGAATGAACTGCCTACATTTTTGAACTGCCAGAATCCCTCCCTACTCGATATTCTAGCTACCACTGCCACGGATGCTGTATTAAAACATAGTCAAATCTCCCCGCCTAGTTTTCTTGATCATGACCTACTATTTCTCTCAACTAAGTTTGCATTTTCTCCTCCCTCTTCATCTTCTTCCATTTCGTATCGTGACTATAGCAACATTAATTTAGATCAGCTTTCTGAAGTCGCTGCGGCAATGCGGTGGGATGATATCTATTACACCACTTGTATCGACACTAAAGTTGATCTATTAACTGCTTTTATTCATCACCTTTTCGATCAGTGTGTCCCTATAGTAACGAGAAGGTGCCAGGTATCTCGCCATTGTCCATGGTATTCCCGGGAAATCCGCGATCTGATAAATCAGCGTTAGTTTATGTATAGGCGCTATCGCAGGACCAGGATTCCTAGGTATCGTAATGCTTACAAACAATTACGCAACCTAATCACTTGTAAAGTCAAATCTGCTAAACGGGAATTTTACTCCCGCAAGCTTGATCCCGCTCTAAATTCCAAACAACTTTGGTCCAATATTCGTTCCTTAGGTATTAATACTTCTGTACCCTCACCTTCGGATGTAGATGTAAATCTTCTCAATGCTTCCTTTATTCAATTTCCTCCTGATAACACACTCTCCTCTCCCACGTACTCCCCTTCATCTAGCTCACTCAGTACTGATGGTTTCAACTTTCGTTGTGTAGACTCCTGTGAAGTTCTTGAAACATTGCTGTCCATCTCATCTAACAGTATCGGTTGTGATGAAGTTTCTCCGCGGTTTCTTAAGTTACTCTCCCCACTAATTCTGGAAACCATCACTCATGTCTTTAATTACTGCGTGACAACTTCACAAGTGCCCCTGATTTGGAAAAAGTCTGTTGTGATTCCATTACCAAAAAAATCCTATCCAGTCGATTTAACAGATTATCGTCCTATTAGTATTCTTCCCTTTCTTGCCAAAGTCTTTGAGAAAATTCTCTTCGGTCAGATCACGCGCTATATTGAATCTAACAATTTCCTTTCTAAACTACAATCTGGCTTCCGTAAAAACCATAGCTGCGAAACTGCTGTATTGAAGGTAACTTCAGATCTTCGTTCAGTCCTCGATCAGGGTGATGTAGGACTACTGGTTCTTCTTGATTTCTCCAAAGCGTTTGACTCTGTAGTTCACTCGCGTTTGCTTTCCAAACTTAGGACATTCTATAATTTTTCTTCTTCTGCCATCAGACTTTTCTCCTCCCTTCTGTCTAATAGGTCACAGTGTGTTCGTCATAACGGGGTCCCGTCTTCATTCCTACCAGTACTTGTAGGGGTTCCACAAGGCTCAATTCTCGGTCCTCTCCTTTTCTCCTTGTATGTCAACGATGTTACCTCCGTTATTCAACGCTGCTCATTTCATCTATATGCTGATGATCTTCAGTTGTACACCTCGTGTCCTCCTAGTAAAATCAGATCTTGCATCTCAAATCTTAATGGTATTCTGTCCCAAATAAATGAGTGGAGTTCTTCCAATTTTCTCAAATTAAATCCTAATAAGTCCAAAGCTCTCATCCTTAAACGTCCCAATAGGTCCCTGGACAATATTCCAAATATCGTCCTTGATAATAATCCTCTTCCCTTTGTTGAATGTGTCAATAATCTCGGTATTGTTATTAATGACAGACTATCCTGCTGCGATCATGTCTCACTTATGCTCTCCAAGATCTATGGCACATTGCGTAAACTTTGGCTCTATGGTAATCTCTTACCACAATCTATTCGTGCCAAGCTAGTTAAAACTCTCGTGGTGCCACATTTTCTTTATGGTGCCCTTGTTTACATTTCTTTTGACTCATCTTGTCGTCAACGTCTTAAGGTAGCATTTAATGATTGTCTACGGTATATTTTCCACTTGAGACGCTCGGATCATGTGTCTGGCATACAACATTCTTTATTAGGTCACGACATTTTTCGTCTTCTTGACATCATGGCACTGGTCCTCCTACATAAAGCATTTTATGCTAAAAGTCCTGTATACCTCTCCGACTTCCTAGCTCCTTTACAGTCCCTGAGATCAATCAAATTCCTTATACCTGCTCATTTGTCCCTAATTGGTAGTCGCTCCTTCTTTGTGTATACAATTAGACTTTGGAATCGCCTTCCTAACGTAATAAAAAGGATAGGCACAGCAGCAACTTTCAGAAAGCAAGCATCCAGTTTTCTCTCTTCCTCTTCCGCACCTTTTCTTTAGTTCTTTTTATTTCCTTTCTATTTTTTCCCCTATCTAACCCTCTTATCTATCCCCTATAATTTTCTTTAGTTTAAGTTATTTTTGTTTTTTTGTTTTAAGATTTAAATTTTTTTTTCTTGCCGTTTGTTCTGTACTTTAAAAGATGTAGTTCTTGTGTACTGCCCCAATAAATGTATAATAAATAAATAAATAGTCCAATTGAACAGAATTGATAAAAGCACATTTTTTGTCGCACTCTGTATTTCACTCACTACGTTCAATCCTACTCACCATCTATCGTTTAATCTTTAGTTTCTTTTATCCGCTTTTCTCTTCTGTTACAATGTCAACGCTGACTCCGGCTCTCATTTCTTGTTTACTTCATCCTCCAACTGGAGAAGCTGACAGGAAACCCTTAAGAACTACGAACTCACTTTCGCTCGATATTGCCATTCTATTATTACTTTGGACTCCATTGCTCCAAGTGGGGCGTGCCCTTTTAATTTAACCGAAACCCCGAAACTCGTCACCCGTGTTTCCCTACTATTCATTGTTTTTTCTACTTATTCATCTTTAGTAAGGCACTCATCTTTAGTAAGGCACTCGCATGCAGTCACAACACAACTTGTATACTCGAAAAAAAAAAACATTTAAAAACAAAAAAGGCAGTAAGGTAATTGTATCGGTTATCGACAATTTAAGGTTTTCACATCACTTTGACAACTGATTAAAAATAATGTTCTTTAATATTTCAAGACGGGGCAATGAAAAATCAATAAAGAAAAGTATTTATAACAATAACATTGCAAGTTCATCAAATGAAATTGTTCATGCATTAAATAAACATGAATTATTTAAAAAAAAAGCAGAGTGCTTCGGTTTTCGACACTTTTATTTCAAACTGTTTCGGTTATCGACAGTTCTTGTATCGGTTTCCGACACCAACACATTTCGATAACATAACACTTTATAATTGAATTTCTGAAGCTTCAAATGAATTACTTATTAGAATAAAAATGTTCTATATATGTTATATTAACTCATAGAATGAACACAACAAATTTTATAGGTGCAAAATAAGACGTTTTCTTTATTCAGACTGAAAATCAAAATTTATAAAATCATAAAATGCAAAAATTCGAAATACAGATAACAGCCCATAATGAGATAATTTTGCAAAATTGTTTTAAACTAAAATATACAATGAAACTAACAAGGGAAGTCTCTTTGGTGTCAAACGCGCAGAGCTGGCTTACATTTTTTTTTCTGGTTCTTCTTATCAAAACAAAGCTAAAAATGCATATCACAACCCCTACCTTGTTGCTATTTTTTGTATACCGATTTTTTAATTGTTTACTTTTAGGGGGATATGAATATTTTAAATCTTTAAAACGGCGATATCTCTTGAACGGCGATTCGCACGGAAAAATGTATAATATCATTTTTTGTAGATAATCGCATGATCTACAAACTTTGTAAATAATATTTTATGGTAGGACTTTCCGTTTAAGAGATATTAGCCAAAAACAGAATTTTCTGTTTTTAGGGGGTTGTTTTTAAGGGAAGCGTACAACCAATTTTCCGAAACTTTTTTTAACATATTCTACTCACTAAAAACTATTTTTTAAAAAAAAGTTTGGCGAGTTAACATTTAGTTAGAGGTCTGCATTCGAATTTTGCTCTGACGACTGTACTATAAAAGTAAACAATTAACAAATTTTCATACAAAAAATATCAACAAGGTAGGGGTTGTGATATGCAGTTTTAGCTTTGTTTTGATAAGAAGAACCAGAAAAAAAATGTAAGCCAGCTCTGCGCGTTTGACACCAAAGAGACTTCCCTTGTAAGTAAATAGAAATTTCAAACGAGGTTAGTTTTTGATCTAATACTATGATCTAATAATAATACACTTCATTATCAAAAGTAAAAAAACTGTTTTAACATTGAAGAATATTCACTACTTATTTCAAATAACACATTATTTATCTCTAATACGTACCTCATAAACTTAAAACAACACGTACAAAAAACAACAACGGAAAACTTCTTGCTTATAGCGGCAATGGGATGTTTACATTTCTACAGTGACGAAAACCGAAACACTCATAGTTGTGGGTATCGGTTTCCGATCATGGAGCTTTAAAAATACAAAACTGTTTCAAATTCATTTTTCTCTTCGTAATATGATACTTTGATGTTTTGCCACCCCTATCATTTTTTTTTACAAGTTAGAAATCTTTTATAATAAATAAAATGTTCAGTTGTGTTTAGCTCTGTTCCTTAATCAAAGTTCTAAAAATGGCGACTTTAGACGAGAAATTGAGACTTTAGCTAAGAAAATCAAAATGTATTAATTATTTACATCGTATCATTGAAAAACCTCGTGTTAAACTTGTTGATTGATAATTCATTCTTCCGCTTATTTTATTACCGGAACTTTTTGTTTTGTTGTATATTAAATATATTCATTTGAATTTCAAAAGTGTCGATAACCGATACAGTGACGATAACCGATACAACTACCTTACAAGGGGACAGGCCCCTCAAGCGTCCGAGAAATAAGCGTTTTTTCTTGATTTTTTTTCTTACAGAAAGAAACATCGGAGACATACGAATTTTGGGATATGTTTTAGTCATACTTTAAACTTTATTCACAAAAAAAAATACATCTGAAAAATTTCAAATGGCTGAGTTATTGACGTTTTCCGGCAGCGTTTCAACACGGTCGGAGTCCATTGGCGGGCACGATAGCAGCCGTTGTTTTCAACTAAAATCAAAATTTTTTTTTTTGTTTTCTTCGTTATACTTATTTGTTCTATGTGAACTACGGAAATTCCAAAAATCGAAAATTTAGTCGAAAAAATATGATTCAAAAAAAAAGTTACTTTTTTTACATTTATTTATTAATAAAAAAGGTATTGAAAATCGGAATTTTTCAAAATCCGTAGTTCACATAGAGTAGTTTTTTATACTGAATAAAATAAAATTTAGTTGAAGAAAATCCGTTGATTACTTTTTTAGTTATCTTGCCCGCCAATTGTAAAAACATGGTTTTGAGAAAACGCACTTTAAATTTCGTAATTTCGTTCAAAACTTACTAGTGAGCTCTCAGCGACCGAATGAATTTTCGTATAACTCCCGTAATACTTCGAATTTCGAGCTAAAATTTTACACACATAATCTTGAATAGTTGCCAGATCGATTAAGCAAAAAAAAAAACAAAGGATTTTTTGAGACCTATTGAGGGGCCTGTCCCCTTAACACAGAAAATATGATTGAACTACTGTTGCCCAGCGCTAGTTAATTGCTAGAAAGTGGAGACAATAGATGGAAAAGTATAATAAAGCGCCCTTGCCTGCTACCTTTTAAAATTTTTCAATGCAAGGTTTGTTTACCTTCTGAGTACATGGCATGTGTTTTGTATTTTAGAGGCGTTATTATTTTATTTTATTCGTTCAAAAACGGGAAAAATGAAAAAAAAAAAAACAGAATTGTGATTTTTTAGTTTATCACAAGTAATTTCAAATACCCAAGACAAAATTTTCAGGGTAGTTTCTCGATGATATAGAGAAGCTATCCTGAAAATTTCAGCTTTTTTTAAAATGCGGTTTTTGAGTTATCAATCAACATTTAAAAAAGCGCTTTTTTGGGTAATTTTGCATTTTTCATTATTAAAAAGCGGTTGTTATGGTATTTTATATCATGAAGAAATGAGACTTCAAGTGATTTTTCGTTTATTATGACCCCATTGAAGACAGAAATATGTTTGGACAATTTTTTTTCAACTCGTAATTCATTTAAAATGTGCATGGAAGTTTAGCGTTTTTTATTGAAAAATCATCATTTAAAAAGTCGTTTTTCTTCAATCAGGTTTGAAAAAGCGACTTTGATTTTGCTTCCACGTGAAAGATCAGTTTTTTTTTTTTTTTGATAGAAAACATGTGTCGAACATGTATGTTTGCGTGTTTTTGTGGCCGTGAAAAATGGATTCAAAACTGCTTAATAAAGCCCTTTTTAGGAAAAGTCAAAATTTTAAAAAATTCATAACTCGAGCCAGGTTCAATAAAAAAATATGGGAATTTCACAGGTAATCTTCAATATGTTTGTACTTTATGTAAAAAAAATTTCAGCCAAATTGGTGAACCTACTGCGCACCGATTTGTCGTACTTGGCTGGAATGACCCTTATGCAAATAGCACTAAGCTTTTATGATTTTTTGTGCTATCAGGAGAGCACAACATCGTCCTTCCTAAACAATACCACCTTCAGGATAATATGCCGAACGCATTTTCTTCACATCTTCGAGCTCTGCTAAGCCTATAATTAAAAATGCGTTCTTGCTCATTAAGACGTTCTCCTTTTTTGGGTACATATGGTTTCAATATATTTCTTCGAAGAGAAAATGCATCGTCCGCAGCAAATACCAATGGTAATATTGCATCAGCTTTACGACGATCTACTCGGAGCCGCAATTTGTCATCGTAGATCATTCTTCCTAGGTCGGACTGGGAAAATACAGTAGCATCGCCTTCAATTCCACATGCACCAATATCTACAAACTTAAATCTATAATTTGCATCAGCTACTGCCATTAATATAACGCTGTGAAACCCCTGAAAGAAAAAGCAATTTTCAAAAATGTAAAAATGTAGTTAAATAAGTTATCATTAAAATTCACCTTATAATTATAAAGTTACACTTCCAGCATTTCGTGGGCATTTGATGGCAATGTGCTTGCCATCAATACGTCCTAAAAAATTAGGGAAATTCCACTTGTTTTCATACCACGCAGCAGCTGACGTTAAATTATTTCTAGGATTTCGAGTCTAGGAATCTCTTCGCATAATGCAGTAGATATGCTATTGCACAATTCATCAATAATTAAACCAAAGTGCTGCTTGCTTATCCTATATACTGACGCTACGTGTCTTTGCAAAGATCCTCTAGCCAGATATTTGGAATTTGGTAAATTATGCCCTATCATGCAAATTGCTTTTTCTTACTCTAAAACAGCGGCAGATTTCTCTTTAGAAGAAATTCCATCAGTTGAGGCAAATAACTGTTCGAAAGTTTTTACGTCGTTGTGGAAGTTTTCTTTAAATTTTTCGGGTGATGCCATCAAATCTTCAAACTATAGAATAGTCATTTGTGCAATATGCAATAGGATATTATTTTATAGATATAAAAACACACATACATCAGAATAGAGTCGTCCTTTTTTATATCTTCCTTGTAAATAGGCGCTTGTTGAACGCCTTTTCCTCTTGCCTTCAATTAAAATAGCAGCATATATAGTTGCCAATGCCGCTGCTGCTAGTAGAAGCAAAATATTCGTATTTAGAACCATTCTGTAAATCTATAAATTATATATCAGTGTATTTTTTTGCTATTGAAATTACTTTTTCCACTTACTATTTTCCTTTCAAAACGATTGATTTATTTGATAATGTTCTCTTTCAAATTTGCAGTTTTTTAAACGAATAGAATAACTGTCATAAACTGGCACAGCTGATTTAATTCACCTCGATTACTTTTTCACTATGGCCCTTTTTAGACGGGCGGACACCGAACAGACAAAACTTAACTGTAATCGCAAATTCTCCTTTGAAGCCCGGTGGAGTGTCGGCTGGGCATTTACACGGGCGGACACCAACGAACGGACAAAATGCCAAAAATGATTGGGTTTTGTTGCTGCTTTTATAAAAACTTCATGGCTTGCTGTTCTTGCTTTTTGAAATTTGCTTTTGCCCTCTCATCCTAGCAACAACAACAACGCAGGAACTGTCAAATTCTCCGTTCACAGTTCGCTGAAAGTGTCCATGAAAATTGTCTGCCCTCCCCATCGTCCTCTCTCACCCTCTTCCCTATACACCCAGTTCGTTCGTTCGTTTTGTCTGTTCGGTGTCCGCCCGTCTAAAAGGGGGCTATCCAAAAATTACCAAATTCATTACACGTCAACTTACTACTATGCTTAAGCCAAGCTGTTAATATTGACTATATCTTCCTTGTTTTCTTTTTTTCGCCTACACCTTTTAATTTTCTCAAAAGATATTGAATCTATTTCAAAGTTTCTACAGGTGGCTTTCGGGGAGATAACCGGCATTAAAAGTTTCTGACTGAAAGACAATTATTTTATAAATATATTTATATACAGTGTGTCACAAAAGTATTTAGACACCGAATGTAAAATAAAGAAGTTGTAAAAATAACTAGGAATTTAGTAATAAAAAAAATTTATTTCTCCATTAAATAAACGATTATTCTTCTTGACTTTGACAAAAAAAAAAACAATAAAATTGCTCTGCAAATAACATAATGATTTAACAAAGAAAAATACTTAAAAAATTTGTTTTCTGTAAAGAGGGTTTACGGACGATAGTTTAACGTGACAACGTCATGAGAAAACATTGATGAAATGATTACATACTTTTATGAATAAAATTGAATCATTTATATTAAATTATCATTATTTTGTATGGATACAAAAAGGAGTGAAATGAAATATTCATTTTGATTGATAAATTAGCTTTTATTTGCACTGATGAATTCAAATATGTTTATTACTTTGTAACGTCAGGAGCGGCGGGTCAGCTCTCGGGTGTCCAAGGTTTGAATAACAAAACTCCCGTTACGTTTATGTCCTTATTTTTATTGATTATAATATTATATACAACTATATTACAAAGCTATCAAGGGAGAGAAAGAGATGGAAATGAAAAAGGTGTAAGTCGGTCGGCGCCACTGGATCAACTCTCCGTGGCTTGTAAATGTATTATTCGGTCGGCGTCACTGGATCAACTCTCCGTGGCCGGTAAATCTATCGGTCGGTCGGCGCCACTGGATCAACTCTCCGTGGCTTGTAAATGTATTGGTCTTTCGGTACCACTGGATCAACTCTCCGTGGTTTGAAAAGGTATCGGTCGTCTGTACATGAACCATACGATCAACTCTCCTATGGCTCTGTTCAGTTATCAGGCAGAGGAATCACCTCTTCCACTGTCTGATCACGACTGACTTCCGTAGCCATGCACCGGCCTTTTATATTGGTGCCTTGCTGCGCGCGCTGTTCTGTTTTGGTAATGTCGGCAACTTATTCAGCGGTTGTGTCTTGTTTTTGTTAACAGCGGTGGGGCCGTTGGGTTTATTATTTACAGCGGCTTGTTTCGTTACAACTTTAATGAACAGATTATTTACAAGTAAGAATGTGTAGTACCTAACAAATTCATTTACAGCTTTTATACATGTCTGATATTTAACTTCTTGCAATCTGTTTTATTATGTTAAGGATAGGTCGATGATAGGAAAAGTATGAAATGAATGGGAGTGTTTCAAGTGTAATGTGCCTTGAAAAAGTCAAATCGAGGGTTGTTCCTCTCAGCGTTGTTGACTTAGTAACATCTGATGTGCATTCGAGATTGTACATATCCTTCATGAATTTGAGGAATGTATCATCATTTTTCATTTTCACGTTTGTGTTGAAGTCGCCACAAAGAAGAATTGGTACATTGGTATCAACTTGCATGATGTGCATCCGTACTGCCTGTTATGCACGTACGGAAAGACTGCTTGGTGCAGCAATACACTAATGTTTGAGACACTTGCTCCAGGATGAATAAACACTGCGCCAAGTACAATTATAAAGGTTGTATCAGCAGTGAAGCATGTAATTTCAGCCAAGCAGACCTCGCCTGTGTTTCTGATGAGACGAGTTGTGTCCGACAATTCAACGTGGAGAACTTTGGCCGTGGATGTTGATGTTAATTTTCGATAGATTGCCACTCCACCAGCTGCGTTTGTATCAGAATCCGATCGATTATTCTGCCTGGTTATACATTCATAATTATTGATTGGAACTGGATCAAAATTGTCACGCATCCACGTTTCAGTCAATACCAAATAATCCGATCTTGGTATCCCGGGATCCGTTTCAATATCGGCGAAGTGCGCAGACAAACTCTAAATATTAAGGTTTGTCACTACAGTTTGCCCAGCGTTGTTACCGTCATCACAAAATTTCACTGCTTTCGAAGTGTCCACGGAGTTGAATGTGTTCGTTACGGACATCTCGCGTAGTCTGTGAGTCGTTCCCATCCCGTCCGTGTTTGAAGATAAAAGGCGCATCTTTTTCCGTGATGATGTGCAAGCCGTCTATATTCGTTACCCGACTCAGCGCCACGTACCCCAACTGTTGTGGTTGCTCCGAGGAGTATTTATAAACAATAACACTAAACGTCCCACCTTGCGACTTGTGAATGGTAATAGCACAAGCAGGAACGCAAGGAAACTGTTTTCGTTTGCATTTCACAGTTTTCGTCAGTGTAATGTTCACTATTTTCTTATAAACCGGCACCCGGTTAGGAGACAGAGTGTTTGGCTTGCTTTGCTTATTGTTGACAATTTGACAAATTTAATTTAAATAAATATTGACAATGTTAATCAAATTCTTGAGATTACTACGATCAAATTTTTAAAATTATTACGGGATAACGGGACATAACGGGACAATGAGTCATCATTTTTCGTGCATGCAGCCGGCGTTCATCGTTTTAATAGACGTTGTCACGTCAAAATGTGGCTCACGAAAGTATTTAGACAAGGGTAGATTTTTACGCTATGGGATTAGTATTTTTAAAATTAATATCTTGTTTGTCTTCCATGGGCTTCTAACACAAATTTTAGGCGGTTTGGCATCGATTTTACTGAACGTTCAGTTAAATCGGATCCAATGCTACCCCAGTCTTCAATTATTTGCTGCTTTAATTCTGTTTTGTTCTTAATTCTGTTTTTTTTAATTTGATTATAAAACAGCCGGGGTTCAGGGGTTCCCAACCTTGTGCCCGCGGGCGCATATGTGCCCACGAAGATATTTAATTGTGCCCGCGACAAAGGGCTAAAATACGGAAAAAAAACAAATCTTAAAAATAAAAAAAATTACTTTAATTTTAAAAATTTTGCTAGATGTAGTGAGAAATTCGCTAAATTGGCTACACTAATATCTGTCTAATCCACCACGCGAATTAGACCCTTATATCCTAACTTTGTCGGTTAGTTCCCACGATTTGGTCGCATTTTTATTGTTTTTCTCGCTAAGTAACTTTGAGTAAAACTAACTTGCTTAGTACGAAAAGCAATAAAATCGCGGCCAAACCGCCATCCAATATGAAAGGAGCCTTACAATCATGTCTTTCCCGGCGTCTTTATTGTATTATTATAGTAGTATAATATTAGTTGTCACCGCGTGCGGTCGTTGTAGACTCTTACTGTTATCATCAGGTGCTACCGATGTGTTGTGTTTTTTTTAAATCCGACTTGTGCTCGTCAGTTTGTTTTGCAATCTCGAATGCGCCCGCACCACAGAAAGGTTGGGAACCCCTGCTATAGATTCTCTATGACATTTAACCTTCATTCGCTCGCGTTGACGACAGTCACACCACCGCTCGCGTGGCGGCAATTTGCCGCCCGTCACCTTTTGTTAATATTATCAACTTTTTCTCTAATTTAAGTCGGTAAATGATACTTGTTTGGAATGTTGAGCTCTACCAAAATCCCAAAAGCACTTTTTTATAAAAAAAAAATTATTAAAGAAAGTTGTAATTATTACTAAAGAGTGAGGCTGAATTAAGAGATACGAGCTTTTTTTCATAAAGGGCGGCAATATGCCGCCCACGCGAGCGGATGAAGGTTAAGTCTGGGCTTTGGGCTGGTGTTTTATAACTTTACCGCATTTATAGAGCAACCATAGGCGCACATTTTCAGCTTTATGTTTTAGATCGTTATCCTGATAAAACTGAACATTTTCTAATATACCCATTTTTTCAGCACTTTGCGTAAATTTTGTTTAAGGATATCGAGATAGCTGTGCCAAATCATTCTCTCATCTATAAAAACTAAGTTCCCAACACTGGCAGCCGACATGCAACCCCATAGCATCACGCTTCCCCCACCGTGTTTAATAGTTGTAACAATTAATGTTTCTACTTTTAAATTCCTTCGTTTGCCTTTCCCACACTCTCTGGCATCCATCGGAATTGTGTATATTTATTTTGCACTCATCTGCAAATATTACATTCTTCCAATACGAAAAATCCCGAAATTGGAAAGATTTTGCAAAAGAAAGTCATCCTAATATATTCTTTCACTTAATGCGGGTTTTTTCTGGCTATTCTACCATGAAAATGTTCTTTGCGTATGACTCGGCGAATAGTTTCTGCGCTTACATTAATATTGGACACATTTGCAATTAACGATTTCACGCGGGGTGCACTAATTTTTGGGTCTTACTTCACTTATCGCGAAATGAAATGTTTATCCCTCGCTGTAAGTAGCGTCGGTCGTCCATTTCGGGCTTTATTTTCGATACTCCCTTCATTTTTATATCGAATAATAATATTGTTACGTTTTTACGGCTTAACGGATTCGTAGGATTAATTAAGGAATACACTTTTTAATTATCCACACCAAATTTATTTATTACAAACCAAAATACAATTTAATAACAAGCACAGTTCTTACAGTTCACTATAATCACTTTCAATTTAATAACTCGCACTATTCAATTCTTTCTATCGCTTTATAGTTCACTTTTAAATCACCACTTTTTACTGTTCTCACTTTAGAACACTTTTATCGCTTTTCAAATCAAAACTGACTCTCTCAGCGCCTGCAAGCCGCTTTTATATCCAAGCTCCACCTTTATCTAACTTCTGGAACTTTCGTCCCTTTTCTCGAGCCTAGTGGTATGTTTTTTTCTTTTCGTCCAGAAGCTTGAAGCTGTCTTCACTTATCGCGCGTTCCAATTTTAGTTTAGTACATAAATCATTAGTTCAGACATCAACCAGAGTTTTTACCGGCAATCGTTGATTACGCTTTTTGATTTGTCTTCCAAAAATCACACTACAAGGGGTTTGTCCTGTGGAATTGTGAACCGCTGTCCGATATGCCATTAGAAATATAGGGATGTAACTGTCCCAGTCACGCTGGTGCTCACTAACAACTTTCCTTAGGTGTTCCAGCATTGTCCTGTTGAATCGTTCTACCATTCCATCGGACTGGGGATGAAGGGGCGTCGTCCTGGTCTTCTTCACCCCGAGAATCTTACATACTTCTTGAAAAACTTGAGATTCAAAGTTTCTCCATTGGTCAGAGTGAAGCTCATGAGGAACACCAAATCTGCAGATCCAATTGTTCACTAATTCCTCTGCAACAGTGATTGCTTCCTGATTTGGAATGGCATATACTGAAGTAGTCCATGACCACCAAAATGTAACGATTTCCTCGGTCTGAGACCGGAAAAGGTCCCGCCACATCGATTGCGATTCTTTCAAATGGGGCTCCCACGTTGTATTGCTGCATTTTACCTTTTGTTCTTACTCGAGGGCCCTTGCGGCACCAGTCTGCAACATCGTCTCGTATGTGAAGCTAATAGAATCTATCTCTTATTTTTGCCAAAGTTTTATTGACGCCCAGATGTCCTCCTGATGCGCCATTATGACACTCCTCGAGAATATCCCTTATTCTCACGCGAGGGACTAATACCTGCATTCGATGAGAGGTACCGTCAGGGGTTTCCCATTTGCGCTTTAATACTCCTCGCTCCTTGCACATTGAAGGAATCCCATTGGGCCCAATAGCTCTTCAGGGTCTCGCTCCTCTCTGCAATGTCCTTCCATTCAGGCTTTTCCTCGTATTCCTTCCATGTCAGAATTGAAGAAATATTCGGGTCGTCGCGTTGGGCGTCTCGGAGTCCCTGGTCATCCCATCCTGTCGTTGGCTCGACTGTCGTCCTTTGACACTTTTCCTCGATACGTCCACAATGTTTGCAGTCTGGTACGCATGGTCGCCGGGAGAGTGCATCTGCATTTCCATGGTTCCTTCCATTTATGTGGCCTATTTTGAAGTCGTAGGACTGAAGTCTCTCGATCCATCTTGCCACTTGTCCTTCAGGGTTTTTGAATTGCATCAGCCATTTTAATGCTGCATGATCCGTTCGAAGGATGAAGTTTTGTCCATAGAGATACTTGTGGAAGTGTTTAGTTGAGTCCACGATTGCCAATAGCTCCCTTCTTGTGACACAGTAATTCCGCCCGATTTTGACAGCGCTCTACTGTAGTAAGCTATGACCTTTTCCTGTCCTTCGAAGTTTTGTGATAGCACTGCACCAATCCCGACATTACTCGCGTCTGTTTCCAATATGAATCTTTCGCCTGGCTTCGGGAATGTGAGTATTAGTGCTTGGCAAAGTCCTCGTTTTAGTGTCTTGAAACTTTCCTCGCACTTTTCTGTCCAGATAAATGGTTTTCCTTTTTCTGTCAGCTTATGTAATTCCTTAGCTATGTCGGCAAAATTCCTGACAAAACGTCTATAATAGGTGGCAAATCCCAAAAAGCTTCGAAGTTCATGTTTATCCTTCGGTGTGGGCCAATTCTTAACCGCTGTTATTTTCTCAGGATCTGTTTGAACTCCATTGGATGAAACCACATGTCCGAGATAGTTCACTTGGTCTCTGAACAGTACGCACTTTTTAGGACTGAGTTTCAGTTGGGCAGTTCTCAACTTTTGGAAAACCTCTCGTAGATTGCCCAGATGTTCCTCGAAACTTTTCCCAACGACGATGATATCGTCCAAATAAACCAGACAAGTCTTCCATGTCAGTCCCCGCAAGACGCATTCCATCAGTCGTTCGAATGTAGCTGGAGCATTACACAGCCCAAACGGCATAACTGTAAACTGCCGCAGGCCGTTTCCTAGGGAGAAGGCTGTCTGTTCTCGGTCCTCGGGGTGAATTTCGACTTGCCAGTAGCGCCTCTTAAGATCCAAGGTAGAAAACCATTGAGCTCCAGAGAGAGTATTCACCTTTTTGTCGACAGAAATGGACATCAATTCGAGTTTCTGCTCCAGCTGATTTCTCTATTCCTCCATCAACTCTTTGAGCCCTGCTAACGAGCGTTCATGAACTACTGTTACCAATTTCTGTTCATCTTTTAGCGCCAACACTTCTGCCTTGATCTCTGCCGATGTACGTTCTTGTGCAGCTGAAGACCGTTTTTGCGCCTCCTTCATCACCATCAATGTCTTCAAAAGTTCTGCCATACTCACTGTCGATTCTTCTGGTTCTGCTTCTATATTCTATATTATGCTAGTATATTCTGAATATTCTCATAGAAAAGTGCATACATATCTGCAAATTAACAGGCACTTATGAGAATCTGCTCAAAAGAAGCTTCCCATGAGAAGATGAAAATGATTCCTTTTATTTTTGAACAGTAGAATTAGGATAATTAGATTTTTAGTCAGTCTAAGCTCGGCCTGCAATTGTATACGTTTAAGTTCCCGAAATAAAGTTGCGATCGGTAGAAAAGTTGTTTGTTTTAATTATTATTTTATTTTTTTTTTTCGAATTAACTTCCACAGCCAAATAAAATCGAAAACCGTATCTGGCGCAGTCGTGGTAGGATCTCTATCGGAAGAAAAGAGATTTAGTGAAACGAATCAGTTAATTTTGGTGAAAAATTAAGTTTGATTAACAAGTAAAAAAAATAAATAAATAAGGAAACTCAATAGTACATATTAGTACCTACATATTGATACAAGTGAAGTTTTCTCAAATTAAAGTGGGCTACGAAGTAAGCCAAAGTGAAATTTACTGGCTTGCGGAGAAACAACACATTAGAGAAAATCTAATAAAAACAACATCAAGATTGACCGACAAAGGTATCGAGGAAGAGTTTTCGATCAAGGACGCAACATGGCGGAACCACAGGATCCAAATCCAATTGAACAGTGCTTAGTGGCTTTGACTCGATTAGTGGCGCAAAATAATCAACCACAGAATTGGAGATCCAGGATCGAGAAGGAGATTCGTTATCTCCCAACTTTCAAAGGAGAAGGAGGAACGCTACCATCATTTATCGACGCTGTTACCAGGACATTAGCAGACTATGGAAATGAAGCAACCAGGGTGTTCGAGATAATATACAACATAAAAATTGAAGGCAGTGCAAAAACTACACCAACTACTTGGGACCAGTGTAAGCAACAATTGAAACGACACTACAAAGCAACAAAGGATCAATTGACTATAACCAGAGAAATAGGAAGTTTAAGAGTGAGTAGTATTAAAGATTTAGATATAAGACTAAGACAAATGGTAGAAGATATAACAGAATATGCAGCTTTTGACGATAACGGTGCAGTAACTTTAGAAATATTCAGTGGAATGCTAGTGCAGAAAGTAAAAGAATTAGTGTCAGGTGCTTTAGCTTATGCCATTATGACTAAATTTCAATTAACGGAAATAAGGCAAATTATTAGTACTTTTATTGGGCAAGATCAAGGTAATTTAAATATAAGTTTATTAAATAAAACTGTCAATAAAAATAATGATAGGAAATTTAATAATCAACAACGTGGCAATAACTTAAATGAAAATCGAAATCAAAAATTAAATTTTTATGGAAATGAGCAGTATAGACGTTTTAACAATAATTATAATAATAATCAATCAAGATTCTACTCAAATAATAATAATCAGCAAAGTAATAGAACGCAACAATCTAGACGAACTGACCAAAGATACAATGAAAATCAACAAAACAGACAGATACAAGAACCGATGGAAGTGGACAATTTAAGTAGAACAGAAACAAATACCATAGATGATTTTTTTTTATATACTAGCCTCGGATGACAAAAGAATTTTCGTGACGTTAACAATACAAGAAAAAAAATGGTTAGCATTCGTAGATCCCGGTTCTACAATTAGTATATTAAACGTAAATAAAATCCCGGCATGTAAATATCAGATAATAAATCAAACCTCCACAGTTATTAATACTATAGACGGTGAAGTTAATAAACCTAATAAAACAGTAGCAACAGTATGTCCTACAGAATTCAAATATCCTAATAATGCAAGAATGAGGTGGATTGCGATGGCACTAGAAAAACCATACGATTTATTATTAGGTATGGATTGGGTCACTAAAAATGTAAAAGAAATTAGTATTCAAGATCAAGAAATTAGAATGACCAATGGAGTGAGTCTTCCATTCTTAACTAAAACTATTCAAAATGAAGTTAATGTTCTAGAAGTAAGCGAAGTACAAAATGTCCAGTTGGATCATTTAAACGAAAAAGAGAGAATTGTTGTCGAAAGACTAATACGTAAATATAGTAATCTTTTGTTTAAAGAAGGGGATATTTTGACCAGTACAAATACAGTGGTCCATGAAATAAAAACTACTACAGATCAGCAGATTAATTCTAAACTTTATCGTTACCCACCGCGACATGAAACGGAGGTAAGACGACAATTAGTTGAAATGGAAAAACAGGGAATAATTAGGAAAAGTAAAAGTAGGTATAGTTCGCCGATAATAATAATTGTTAAACGATGAGGAAACAAAACAACTGATTGTAAAAATGTTAAACGTTGAGGAAACAAAACAACTGAATTTTATATCTTTAACCGTTGACTCGTTTATTAAAACTCCCAAACTTCTTATGAGCTAGCCAAATTTATAGCACCCAAAAGTGCATATATAAACATTATCTTCGATTTTATTCAATAAAAACAACATACATATTGACCCTTATTCAAAGTGATGAGTGGACAAATAATAACATTACAAAAATTTATTGCCGGTCGCCACACATGACGCATTTAAGTTTATTCACCTGATTATGTTCAGGTGAATAAACTGCTGATTAGACTATTATTTAATGTTAATGCACTTACAGGTGAAGTGCATTGATTTAATGCAACTAAAACAATTTCGTCATGTGTGACTTCCGCTGTGTGCCTTAAGTTAATTAAAGATTTTTTTTATATGTGAGCTGAACATTCTCCCGCCTCCAAATTAATTTGCGGTAGCTCGAAACTAGGCCACGACCTTCGGGGACGTAGCCTGGGTGCTGGTGTTGGCCTTGTGGAGGCTCTTGAGAACTTGACGCCGCCGTGTTGTTTGCACCGTGCAAAAATGATGATTCCGATAATGATGAATACGACGATATATGTGCTGCCGTAGTGGTGTAGGTCATGGATGTTGATAGTTGGAAGGTTATCTAATACTCGTTGCTGCTGTTTAAGTGCATTTTCTAGTCCTGCTACGTCGGCGCTGTTAGCTTCTTGAACAAGCTGGGGAATCATGGAAATTGCCGAATTGTTATTGAGCTTGGTACTTAACTGGATGTGATTCATTAGAGCCGCATTTTCTGGGATTAATGATGCCTGCATTTTATTTTGTCCTTTATTTGACCTGATATATAGGGTTTGGTGATTGATGACGCATTCACCAAATATAGTAATTATTCCATTTTCTATTAATGAGATTGTATGCAGTGTATGCCCGCAAGTAACTTCAACCTGTAACTCTTCCCTTAATGTAAATAACCATGCATTTGAATTATGTAGCCGTTTCCACTGATTTTCTGCCTGGGTAGTTTTTAATTTGCAAAATGGCGATATTTTATTTTCATTGTTAAGCAGCTCCATTTCGCAGTGGCTTTGATTTGATCTCAATGTGAATAAGGGATGCTTCAGATTCACAAGTTTCTAATATCTTCCTCCCGTATAGGAGTGAATCTGTCTTTTCGATGGTTCACGGCTAGGTATTTGCTGGATGGATTCACATAGATGTATTTGTCGTTAACAGTGGCAGGTATCGGTATGAGCTCATACAATCTATAGGATTCTGTGTTCAGAAGTGGAATACGGATGTCGAATAAAATATTGTTTTCAGTGATTCTTGTTCTTACGTGCATGGTACTGTATAAGTTTAGTAGGTTCCTTGAACCTCCAGATCCAGGTAGCTGGGCATTGGGTGGTAGATGTTCCCGAATTATTTTTAGTTGATCGCTAAGTTGAGTCGGTGTTAATAATAGCGTGTTGATTTTCCCACGTTTCACGTCCATTACGACTGATAATATTTCCCTTTGAATATTTTGTAGTGTCATTAAGCTTAGTGTTATTAAAAGCGCTGCTGAATTGAATGTTTGGTGAGCCCTGACTTCATATTGTGAATGATTGAGTTGCGTCGTAATTTCTTGGATCTGATTCTCAATCATTATAATTTGATGTTGAACACTATCGTGATTTTTCTTCATTATATTTACTGTGCTCTCGATTATTGAAGTCTGATTTTTCAACAGTTGCCTTTTGAAATTCTCATTGTCCTTGATTTCCTGTATTTGTTGTTCATATTGATCTGCAAATTCCTGGTCAAGGATGCCGAATAGTTTGTTGGCAATGGTTCCCACAAATTCAAAAGGTGCTCTCTTGCTACGGATGTGTGTGTCCTCATTTTGTTGATAGAGGAGTTGATTGATGTTCTCAGCGTCTATTAATTGTTGCTTAAATTGTTGAGAGGTAGCAATACATAAATTTCTTGATAGCCGGTTTTCTTCCTCGCACAGAATGCTTAATCTTCTAATGGATTTTTTAATGCCGTAATATTCCTTCCAGTATGTTGATAGGTTGTGATATACTAGGAGATTCCACTCGCTAAAATATAATTGCACTTCTGCGATGTCGTCAAAGTAAATACCTTCTCTATTCTTAAGTGTGGACACTTTATACGGTGTAACCAGATTCTCAGCCGATATTATAACGATGAAGGTAGTAATGATGAATAAACAGCTCAACAGATTTGGTCGATATGTGCGCTGAGGGCATGGTTTCCGTTCTTGCTTGCTTATCTTTGCCTCTTTTGATTGACTTATGTGATGAGCGGCCCTTTTGCGGTTCTTCGGGTTCCGGGCATTTGCTTTCGGTTGTGTTGACGATAGTTCCTCTCCACAGTCTTTCATCTCTTCACCCATGATGTTGGTTAATGTGCCTGGCTCTTCGTCGCTGTTGCTACTGACTACTGGTAGTAGAGATAATTTTACTGCCGGTCTCTTTAACATTCCCGTTTTGGTTTGTAATGTTACAACTCTGACCAGTCCATCAGCCCCTGGGTGTGTTGCAACTACTCTTCCAAGAGCCCATCTAGCAGGTGGTAGGTTATCGTCCTTGATTAAGACAAGGTTACCTATTTTCAAAATGTCCTGTTTCTGGTTCCACTTAGGTCGGCATTGTAGCCTCCCAATATATTCCATGGACCATTTTTTCCAGAATTCCTGATACATTCTGTCCAGTCGATCCCATCGCTTTAGTAGATTCGGATTGATTTCTAAATGGTTTCGATCTGGTAGCGACAAAATAGGTGCGCCTGTCAAAAAATGTCCAGGAGTTAATACTTCTAGATTGTCTGGATCTTCCGATAACGGACATAGGGGGCGGGAATTCAGACATGCTTCTATTTGTGTCATTAATGTGGCCATCTCCTCATAAGTTAATCTTGTTTCTCCAATCGCTCTGCGCATATGATGCTTGGTTGATTTCACTCCTGCCTCCCACAATCCTCCGAAGTGTGGGGATGATGGTGGGATGAAGTGCCACTGTGTTCCATCTTCTCTTAAGGCTTCACTGACTTCTGCTCTATAGGAATGTTGTCGGTGAAGATCGCTAATTATTCGACTAGCGCCAACGAAGTTTGTAGCATTGTCACTATATACGTGTGCAACAGGCCCTCTACGGTTGACTAGCCTTTTAAATGCTGCAATGAATGCCTTAGATGTGAGGTCCGTTACTACTTCAATGTGCATGGCCTTGGTAGTGAGGCATACGAAAATTGCGATATATCCCTTGTGGGTTCGACTACCTCTGCCCGTGGTGGCCAGTAGATCAAAGGGACCGGCATAGTCCACGCCAGTATGCGTAAATGGTCGACTGGGAGTAACTCTAGCTTTCGGCAGCATACCCATTAATTGCTGTGACATCTGCCTTTTGTATCGATGACATTTGATACATTTGTGAATGTGGCCCTTCACTGCCTTTAGTCCATTCAATATCCAATAGCGTTGACGGATTATTTCCAGAGTTAAGGTGTTTCCTCCGTGGAGTGTCTTCTGATGAGCTTCGTCTATGATGAGTGAGGTTATTTCACCCTTGTGAGGAATTATAATGGGATGTTTTTGGGCATAGTCTAAGGTTGACTTGTCTAACCTTCCACCAACACGTATGAGTCCGTTTACGTCCAGAAAGGGGTTTAGTGTAATCAGTCGGCTTGACTTTGATAATTCTTGTCCCTTTTTTAGCTTCTCCAGTTCCTCTTTAAAATGTTCTTTTTGAGTTATTTGGATTATTGGGGGTAATGCGTTTTCAATTTCTTCAACCGTGAGAGGACCAGTAATTCGTTTGTTACTAGTCTTCATGCAATTGGTTATAAATCGTTTACAATATGCTATGATCCGCAGTAGCTTTCTCAATGATGAATAATTTTGCAGCAAGGATTCAATCCTATTTTCGTTGACTTCCAATGTTGCCGTGTTGATTACAGCTTTTCTCTGTTCTAAGTCTGTTTCCTCTATTTCACTTGCTGGATATATAACTTGATCGTTTTTGAGCCACTGTGGACCTTCCCACCACAACGTGTTTGCCTTTAATTTCGAAGGAGATAACCCTCTTGACGCTATGTCAGCTGGGTTTTCAGCTGATCTTATATGACGCCATAATTCCTTACTAGTTGCTGATTGAATCTCTGACACTCGGTTGCCGACAAAGGTTTTCCATTTATGTGGGTCCTGGCAAATCCACGATAGTACAATCTTTGAATCTGTTCAGGCGTAATATGGCACATCTGGAATTTCTAAGCTGTCTATGGTTTCCCGTAATAATTTGGCAAGAAGAGTTGCTCCACACAATTCTAGACGTGGTAGGGATAATTTTGATTTTAGGGGAGCAACCTTTGTTTTAGCCGTTAGCAACGATACTGTTGTTTTTTCTCCACATATCGTTCTGAAGTAAATTGCAGCACTATATGCTTTTTCTGATGCGTCTGAAAATCCGTGCAATTCGTAATGGTGTGCTTCTCGAGAGTATCCAATCCATCGTGGTACGTGGATTTGCATTAAGCAGGGAAGTTCTGCCTGAATTTTTTCCCATTTTAGACTGACTTCTTGGGGTAGTGGTTCGTCCCAATCTAGGCCTTCTGTCCATAGTTCTTGGAACATTAGTTTAATACTTATAGTAATTGGTGCTAGTAGTCCTATTGGGTCGAAGATTTTGGCAGCTTGTGACAATAATTCACGCTTACTTAGGGGTGGTTTATTGTCTTTCGTGTTGACCTTTATTTTGAAGAGGTCAGTAGATGGACTCCAATGCACTCCAAGTGCCTTTATCGATCTTTCTTGGTCAAAGTCGAACTCTGGGGCAACCTCTCTCAGCTGCCATGGTAGCTTCTGTAGCAATTCCCTGCAGTTACTATTCCATTTTCTCAAATTAAATCCCCCTTTTTTGAGCGAGGTGATTAATTGAGAACTTATTTCAATTGCTTCTTCTACGGAGTCTCCTCCTGATACAATATCGTCCACGTAAGTATCTCGCATTATAACTCTTTCTGCTAACGGAAAATCTGTTGATGTATCCTTAGCTAATTGTTGAAGTGTTCGAATTGCCAGGAATGGTGCGCTTGCAGTCCCATAGGTAACAGTCGTTAAATTGAATTCCTTGATGGGTTCGTCTGGAGAATTTCGCCACAGAACACGCTGATAATTTTGATCTCTGACGTCAACCTTTATTTGACGGTACATTTTTTCAATGTCTGATGTAAATACTACTTTATGTTTTCTCCATCTGATTAAAATTGAGACTAACGTTTGTTGTATCTGTGGGCCAGTTAATAGAATCTCGTTTAAGCTTTCGTGATTTTGACGTTTGGCGGTACCATCAAATACGACTCTTAGTTTCGTCGTTGTGCTGTCCTCCTTCATTACTGCATGATGAGGTAAGTAATAGGCTGTATCTATGTGATCAGTTACTGGAATCATGTGTCCGAGCTGCAGGTATTCTTTCATAAACTCCTTATACATGATTTCGAATGATTTGTTTGTTTTAAACTTTTTTTCCATTTGGAGTAATCGTGCTAAAGCGAGTTCCTTGGATCCTCCCAAATTGGAATCTTCAGGGTTCTTTTTGAATGGAAGCCTTACAATGTACTGACCGTTAGCTGCTCTTTTATATGTTGTTCTATAGTGAGTCTCGCATATTATGTCCTCAGTTGTTAGAACTGCATTAGTGGTTAGTTCTTCTAATTCCCAGAATCTGCGTATTTCTTCGTTTAGGCCAACTTCACTGATATAACATTGTAGGTTTGTGTTTGATGACTCTTGCTCAACTTCGCCTGATAGAATCCACCCCAATTCTGTTTCCTGTGCTATGGGAGATCCCGGTGGTCCGCGTAATACATTCCCCAGTAAGATTCTTCCAAATACTTCTGCTCCGATTATAATATCGATTTTACCAGGGACATCATATTTAGGGTCTGCTAGGGTAAGGTTCTTGGTATGTGTCCACGTTGTTTTTGGAAAGATCCTTTCAGATGGCAGCAATCTTGTAAGATTTTTTAACACTAGTGCCGTAGTTGTTGTCGAATACTCTGATGTAAATCTCGGTTTAATCGTCAGCTTGATGCATGCCTTGATGGTTTCTAACGTTGATCCGCCTACGCCAGTTACTCTTGCGGAGATGCGCCTCCTTGGTAATTGTAAGCGCTGAACGGCATTTTCTGTTATGAAGCTTGCTTGAGCCCCTTGATCAACAAGAGCTCGAAGCACTACCAATTTTCCATTTTTTCCAACTGCTGTTACTTCTGCTGTAGCCAGTAGAACGGGGTGATGAACTAGGCTCTCTGCTACGTGCGACGATACTTCTGATGATCTCGGGTCCAATGATTGCCCATTTATCCTGCCTTGAGGGTTTACATGGTCAAGATGTAGTAATGTATGATGTTTTTTACTACACAATTTACAAGTTCTCCAGCTTTTACACTTGTTTACTGCATGGCCCTTTACCAGGCAATTAGTGCATAGTTTAGCTTTTCGAATTGCCGCATTTCTTTGGAGGGTATTAAGGTTAGCAAATTTATCGCACGAGTAAATTTTATGGTCTGCTTGACAATAGGTGCAGCTTAGTTTGCCTACTGCACCGTGATGCACCTTCACCTCATTCTTTTTTTCTGACTGTTTGGCTGTGAGGTTAGGTTTCATAGGTTCAATCGACTCCAGCCCTTGGAATCGGTTTTCGAGGAACTCTAGAAATTGTTTCAGATCCTGCAGCTCCCTAGGATTTTTCAATGATTGCTCGTAGATTCTTCGTGTTTCTTTATCAAGTTTCTGGACCAACAGATGTATTAGCAATGGATCCCAGGTTTTAATGTCAATGTCCAGATTTTTAATTGCCTCTAGGCATTCTAGTGTTGTGTCATGGAGCCCCTTTAGATTAATGGCTGACTCCTTGGAAAGCTCTGGTTGATTACAGAGCGTTCGCAGTTGTGCTGATACCAGGGTTCTTTTATTATTGTATCTTCGGTCTAGGATTTCCCATGCTGTGTCGTAGTTCTCATTTGTTATACTCAAATGTTGAATTAGCTCTCCAGGTTCGGCTTTTACGTTTGCCTTTAAATAAAACAATTTCTCAGCCTTTGTAATTCGCCCGTTCTTGTGAATTAGTTCCATGAATAGGCTTCTGAATGATGGCCATTTGAGGTAATCACCACTAAAATTTGGGATATCAATACGAGGTAGCTTAACTGCTGACTTGTTATCCATTATTATCGCTGTACTACTTGTCTGTGGTTGTCCTGAAACTGGCTGTGCGGTTGACAGTGACACCTCTTCCATCTTTTCTTGGAGGTTGATGATGGTGGTCTGATACACGTCCTCTGTTGTAGCAAACATATCTTTCTCAAAATAGTCATCCTTAAATTTCCCTGAGCTTATTATTTCTGCATGGTTATGAAGTATCATTTCCCAGTAATCATTTAGGAGTTTTATTTTTTGTTTATAGTGAATAGATGATTGTGGTAGTCCGAGTCCCTCTTGAATAGTTTGTATGTTGCGATTCAGTGTTTCAATTATCCCTGTTTGCTTTTTTATTAGGCGTAGTTGAACTGCAATTTCATCCGAGTTCTTTTTTCTATCGATTGCTTCTCGAATGATTGTTTCTGCTTGATCTCTTGTTTGCTCGTATAGAGATTCGATTTGACCATAGTAGCTCTCAGTGAAGTACTTATGGTCGGGGTGCTGATCTTTCATAGCTTCTATTTGGGAGTTGAGCAGTTCGATTTGTTCCCAGGTATGGTTTATTGTTTGTAATCGCGCCTCGCCATATTCCTTTGTTTTCCTTGCCGAAGAATCCTTGCGTAATTGCGTTGCCACCTTCTGGATTGTTTTTACTAGAAGACTTTGCTGCTTCACCAATGGATCCATGTTGATGATTTTTTGTCACTGAATAAATTTGGAATTAGGTGAGGAGGATAATTTGTTGAAGACCGCACAACTTCAACGTTTTATGTCGCGGTTTGGATAGGTTAATTTAATGGTAATTTGGGGATATTTCAGAGCCTCTGGACACTGTGTTCTAGAGGTTGGTTTATAGGGAAAAAATTATTATTATTTTTTTTTTATATTTTCAGAGCCTCAAGACACCTTGTTCTAGAGGTTGATTTAATTTATTTAAAAACTTCGCTCGAAGGACCAAATGCTAAACGATGAGGAAACAAAACAACTGATTGTAAAAATGTTAAACGTTGAGGAAACAAAACAACTGAATTTTATATCTTTAACCGTTGACTCGTTTATTAAAACTCCCAAACTTCTTATGAGCTAGCCAAATTTATAGCACCCAAAAGTGCATATATAAACATTATCTTCGATTTTATTCAATAAAAACAACATACATATTGACCCTTATTCAAAGTGATGAGTGGACAAATAATAACATTACAAAAATTTATTGCCGGTCGCCACACATGACGCATTTAAGTTTATTCACCTGATTATGTTCAGGTGAATAAACTGCTGATTAGACTATTATTTAATGTTAATGCACTTACAGGTGAAGTGCATTGATTTAATGCAACTAAAACAATTTCGTCATGTGTGACTTCCGCTGTGTGCCTTAAGTTAATTAAAGATTTTTTTTATATGTGAGCTGAACAATAATAGTTCCAAAAAAGAAAGACAATTCTGGGATACAAAAGTATCGGATAGTCGTTGATTATAGAAAATTAAATGAAATAACTATTGACGATAAATATCCACTACCAAACATAGATAGTATTTTAGATAAATTAGGGAAGGCGCAATATTTTAGTACATTAGATATGGCTAAAGGGTATCACCAGATTCTATTAGCCGAAAATGATATTGAAAAAACCGCTTTTGTCACCCCCTCAGGTTTGTACGAGTATGTACGAATGCCGTTCGGGTTAAAGAACGCCCCGGCGACGTTCCAGCGTTTAATGAATGAAATACTTCGTGAATACATTAATCAAATATGTGTAGTGTATCTTGACGATGTTTTAATATTTTCAACAACCTTAGAGGAACACGAAAAATCGTTAGGTAAAATATTTGCAAGACTTCAGGAGCATAACCTGAAGATACAAGTGGACAAATGTAGTTTTCTAAAAAAGGACACTGAGTTTTTAGGACACGTTCTCACAGTAGATGGTATAAAACCAAACCCGGAAAAGATAAGAACAATACAAGAATTAGAGATACCAAAAACTGAAAGGCAATTGAGAGGATTTCTAGGGGTAACAGGGTATTATCGTAAATTTATAAAGGATTATTCAAAAACTGCATATCCAATGATTAAATATCTTAAAAAAGATATTAAAATTAATGCAGCTGACCCGCAGTATATATCAGCATTTGAAAACCTGAAAAGTTTAATAAGTTCACATTCAATCCTAAAATATCCGGAATATGACAAACCATTTGTAGTGACTACAGATGCTAGCGATCATGCAATCGGAGCAGTCTTGTCACAGGAAGGTCACCCAGTCTGTTACATTTCAAGAACACTAAATAGCCATGAAAAAAACTATTGTACAACTGATAAGGAATTCTTGGCAATAGTTTATGCAGTGAACTACTTTAGACCATACTTATATGGTAACAAATTTAAAATAGTAACAGACCACATTCCAATAAAATACTTAAATAACAAGTATAAAGGAAAAGAGTTCTCACAACGCCATCAAAGATGGTTATTGAAACTTCAAGAGTTCAATTATGATATCGAATATTTGCAGGGTAAGGAAAATAAAGTGGCGGATTTTTTGAGTAGATTAGAGAATTCACAACGAATAAATGAAGAAAATGAGGTAGAATCTAACTTATAATTATCTGATACCATACATTCAGTAGGAGAACAGAAATTAGACGACATAGGTATTAAAAACGATATCGTTAATAAATACAAGACCCAAATAATATTGACATACAGTCCCGAGACAGAGATGAGAACAATACACAAAAGAAGAATTATAGAAATCAACCCTTTAGAAAGTGAAACCGTTATCAAAGATATATTGAGACGATACATAAAATCAGGATATACAGGTATATTTTCAGAAGTTTCTGATACGGACTACCACAAAGTACAATTAATTTTGATTGAAGTCTTCTCAGGAGATAACAAAATAAAATTTATTCGGAGTTCCAATAGAGCAAAAGAAATAATATCCGAAGAAGAGCTACATAAACAGCTATCTCTCTATCACATAAAAGAATCCATGCATAGCGGAATAAATGAGTGTTATCAAAACTTAAAGAATAAAATATACTTTCCAAAATTACGACAACATGTACAGTTAATCATAAATAACTGCGAAAAGTGCCAGCAAATTAAATACGACAGAAGACCTATTAAACAGAAATTTGCATTGACAGAAACGCCAAAAGAAAAAAATGATATAATACATTTAGATATATTTCATTTAAAAAAACAGGCTTTTGTAACAGTAATGGATAAGCTAACGAAATTCGCAGCAGCATACCTTATTATAGATCGAAATTGGAGAGCAAAACAAGCAATCATGATAGAACATTTCGCTAAATTCGGTAAACCGAACAAAATAATAATGGATAATGAGTTCAGAGCTGAACAATTGATGGAATATTTACAGAAGGAAAATGTTGAGGTTCATTTAACGAAACCAAATAACCACACCGGTAATGCCGACATAGAGAGACTACACTCAACCCTCTTAGAGAAAATAACAGGAATTGAGGATAGTCAACTCTCAACCGAAATGAAGATACAGATGGCTATAGGAAACTATAACGATCGGTATCACTCCACGATTAAATGCACACCCAAAGAAGCTAAAGAAAAAATTAACATCGAGAAACTACAAGAAAGAATAAACAAAACAAAAGCTCATATTTTAGATAAAAGAAATATTAATAGGGAGAATTACCTTGAGAATAGATTGGTAGGGCCAATTAGAAACTACAAGAGACTCCGACATAAAGACGAACCTTATTACAGAATTAAACCTTTAAAAAATATACATGTTTCAAATATTAAACGACCTTTAAAACGTATAGATTTTCAGCGTGATGATAATGCTGCTAATAATAACATCAGCAACCGAAGGAATGCTACAAGTAAATCCAATTCATGAAGATGCAGGCTACATACAGGTCAAACTTAGCGAAGTGGAGGTAGTGAACCAAACTAATACGGTACTGCATATCATAAATCCCAACGAAATAAACGACATAATTACGCAGATTGAAATGAATTTAGAGAACGTGGACATAGATAATAAAGACTTAATAAAAACAGAAGTCAAAACCATTAGAGCTAAACTTAAATCAATAATGCCAAATAATAGTACTAGACAACGTCGAGGTTTAATTAACTTTGGAGGTAATGTACAAAAATGGTTATACGGTACAATGAACGATGACGACAGACAGGAAATACTGGACCACCTAAGAATCATTGACGAAAACAACCATAACATCATCACTACAGTAAACAAACAGATTACAATAAATTCACATTTTAATGAAACAATCAATATTTTAAAGAAAGCAGTAGAAGAAGATAGGATTAAAGTGTTATCAGCATTTAAAGAAATAGAAGAAACAAATAACAAAATTTGAAAACATTCTTTGTATTTAGATCAAATGGTAAAGCTAAGGTATTTAGAAAATAGAATAAGTCAAATCTAAGACAACGTTGTATCCGCAAGACATAATATAATGCACCCAAGTATACTTACAGCGGAAGAAATAGAATTATACCAAATAGATTTTTATAAGCTAAAGCTGATTAAAATTGGAATTATGAAATATAAAGATAATCTATTAATAATCGCAATTAAAATTCCAAACAATTATGTTCGAGTAGACTTAAAACTAATTACACCATTACCTACCTAATAAAGACTTTTTGGAAATTGAAGAGAATAATGAATATGTTGTACAAATTGAAGATAAGATCTTAACATATGAAGAAGACGTTATGTTAAAAAATTTAAAGAACAGCAAAAATTGTATTTGGAGTAATGACTGCAAACTTAGATATAGATATAATAAAACTAAAGTTGAAATTTTAGATGATGAAACCTTGCTAATAAAAAATGCAGTAAACGAAAAATTAACTCAAAATTGTGACGATCGGAATATTATATTAAACAAAAACTATCTTATTACCTTTTATAATTGTGGAATCGAGATATATGAAGAAACATTTTATAATCAAAAGAAAGTCATACAAGATAAGTTTTTTTATCCGAATAACAAATTTAATCAGTCCTATGTGAAAGCGATAACATTTGATAATATTGTAGTTAAACATCTTGAAAACATTAAAGAAATAGAGGAATTGAAATTCCATAAAACTGTGTCATATGGAGTGACTATAACGTTAAGTATAATAGTAATAATAGCTATAATAATTATAATATTTTGGTTGAAAAGTAAAAGGAACATTATAAAAATCATAAATAAAAAAGAAAGTATTCATACTGAAATTCAGGAGAATTCCAACTCTAACCGAGGAGGAGTTATGTACACACCACCAGGCAACGTGACATTATCAGTACCAGATAATGTGATGACACCTGATCTGTCTGAGACTCGACGTAAGTTGAGTATATTCTGAATATTCTCATAGAAAAGTGCATATTTGCAAATTAACAGGCACTTATGAGAATCTGCTCAAAAGAAGCTTCCCATGAGAAGATGAAAATGATTCCTTTTATTTTTGAACAGTAGAATTAGGATAATTAGATTTTTCGTCAGTCTAAGCTCGGCCGGCAATTGTATACGTTTAAGTTCCCGAAATAAAGTTGCGATCGGTAGAAAAGTTGTTTGTTTTAATTATTATTTTATTTTTTTCGAATTAACTTCCACAGCCAAATAAAATCGAAAACCGTATCTCGCGTTCCAATTTTAGTTTAGTACATAAATCATTAGTTCAGACATTAACCAGAGTTGTTACCGACAATCGTTGATCATGCTTTTTCACAAACAGATGGCGCATAAATTATCACAATATATACCCCGTTTTTTGACTAGGTCGAAAATTTGGGTCGAGATTGAGTTGAAATTTCGACCACCGTATATGATGTTGAGTTCACTTCAAAACATAACCTCCAACTTTTGTGTGAAATTCTCATTTATAGATACGTAAAAATTCATAACTAAGTAATTTATTTTTCCTGTACCAGAAAAACAAACATCCAATACAAAATTATCGCCGAAAGTGGACTTCACGGGTGGTACACAAACAAAAAAAAGTCACTTCAACCCAATTTCAACTCAACCCCCGTATATGAAGTGAAATATCAACTCGATCCAGGTAGGAGAGCTGAATTGGGTTGAGTGGACCCAGTTTCAACTCGACATCCGTTTATGACTGGGTTGAACCTGAGTTGAACCTGGCTTCAACCTAGTCATAAACGGGGTAATATACACCTTGCACGACAAATGCCCTTTATGCCCATTTTCCAGAAATAGCCTCAAAACTTTGCTCCTTGTATGTATTGAGGTTTTGTATGGTTTTATTATTCATTTCGCGATTTTTTCTTAAAAGTACACTTTAAATTTAACAAATAACTGTTGTAATCACTACTGATCAAGTAACCTCAAAATATCACTGCAATATTTACAACATTACTGGTAAAAAGCTGTCATTGTCTAAATAGTTTTGTAAGCCAAGTTTTTGAGGTAATTTACTTTGTTAATTGAATATACTATTTTAAAAGCAATTAGGTTTTTTCTTGGTCAAGATACATAAACAATAATTATTTATTTAAGAAAAAAAATAAAGGTTTTTTTTATTACCAAATTCTTTGTTTTTTCAACAATTTTTCGATTTTATATTTGGTGTCTAAATATGTACTTTGCGACACACTATATAAATGTTTTAAATCTATAAATTCTCGAATAGGTCTTTTATGTCACCCGGGGACTACACGATCAAGGTGGATTTACATATCCGACGTTTCTCTGTCGCGCCGCAATTTTTTACAATTTCGACCAATAGGAAACAACCTCTGTGACATCTTACCGTCACGGTGGAGAGCTGAGCGAACTTCAACTTTTTCTGTGACAGGGTGATAGAAACAGCTGATTGTAAGTAAAAGTTGAGGTTATGTGTAACTGAAATGCTTTTTTTTTTGAATTTGTTTGGCTTTGCGTGGACGTAAAGGGAGGCTTTATTAAAAATTGTTTGTTTGTTAATTTATATTTTTTTGGTTACTTTCATTTTTACTCACATCACGTCAGTTGCCAAAAGTCACGTTTGTTTTTGGCTGCGACAGAATTCGTCAGAAATGTAAAACACGTATTAAAAATCCGTGACAGAAATGATCAGTTGTGACCCGGCGCGACGGAAAAATGTCAGATATGTAAATCCACCTTCAATTTTTCAATTGATTGCATTGCATTGCATATTGCAGCAGGGGCTACACGATCAATTTTACTACTGCAATGCAATATTGCAATTGAAAAAATTGACTGTGTAGCCCCCGGGTTACGCGGCTGCTTCAGGATTAACTACAACAAATTTGAATGCTCCCTTCAAAAATGGATTATTTCACATTTTTCTTTCTGCTGTGTACCTTCCCCTTCAAGGTTCATCAATTTGAAAATATATCAATTCATAGAAAAATTCGTCCAATGGATTGCCTACCTTAATAAATTGTGCGAGATTTTAATTAACAAATACTAGCATGAAACCAATATTTTTTAATCGCCCAACGGAATACAAAGATTAATTTAAAATAATAATAACGCTATTTTATGCAAAATTAAAATAAAATAACGGACATCGAACTTATTTATAAATTTTTATTAAACCTAAACGTAATAGATGTGAAATAAACAACGTAAAATGCGGCGCCTGCTGATTTTTAAAACTCCGAACGCACTCTAAATGGAATCAGCTGTTCTTGCCGGCGTTTTGTGGTTTGTTTTCTTTGCGTGTTTTATTTCGTAATTGAATAATCTCGGTTTTTGACGGTAAATTTTGTTAACGGTGCTAGGATTTGTAAATACGTGACAATCTTGCTGAATATTAACGGATTTATAATTGTGAAGTGTTTTTAAGTTTTGTTTTTTAAAAATGGGGTATTAACTTCCAAAAAGGCGCCATTTGTTGTATTGCCATCATGGTCGAGTTTATCATCACAAATGTTAATTGTAATATTAAGATAATAGTTCTTTGCCATTTTCGTAATTAATATTACTGTAATTGAAAGTGTAAACCTTTTTATATTAAAAGAAAGGTTCCGTGGCTTTTTCGTAGTGAGATAAATTGTGGTAAGATAAGCATAAATATTTTTTGTTAATGTAAAGAAATTAACGGAAAGCGGTGAGTACCTTTGGAAATTATTAACAAATTTATCATGAAGAGTGTTCGCTTACTCCAAATGGGATCCCATTTGCGCCAATTTCGCGTTGGCTTACTTTCTCGGGCTCGAAAAAGAGGGGAAATTTTCGCTTCCCCTCTTGCAAATTTGTGCCCGAGGTTTTGAGTCCCGGCCACTGACATATAAAGCCTGTTCGTTTACTCCAAATGGGATCCCTCGGGATCCCATTGGCGCCAATTTCGTGTTCGCTTACTTTCTCGGTCTCGAAAAAGAGGGGAAATTTTCGCTTCCCCTCTTGCCAATTTGTGCCAGAGGTTTTGAGTCCCGGCGATTGTGGATTGCTGTTTGTAGTGTATTTGAATTGTCAAAAGGAACTGTCAATTATCATGTTAAACCAAAACGATTACGCCTTGATGTAAATAAGTTCTTTATTTGGTGCCTAGTAACAAGATTTTAATTAATTTCATGTATAAATTATTAGTTTCAATAGCTTCATGTCATTAATTTGAAGACCCAAGTGATTTCTAGGTTAGATTTGCCAGAAACAGCCCAGAAGGTGTTCGCTTACTTTCATATTTTTATCCCCACTCTTCAATTTTATTGTCAAAAATTTCGGGATCCCGAGGGATCCCATTTTAAGTAAGCGAACAGGCTTATAATAATGGACTGCTCATCAGCAATTATTCCCATACAAACCGATGGCACCAAAAAGGTATAGTCGACTCGCTCATCCATAATTAATAAAAAAAAAGGCATTTTAAAGGGTGAAAAACTGAAAATAGTGTTTATTAATTTTTTTAAACAAAATATTTGTGTTGCTTTAATGTTTTAAGTACGTATTTAAAAAAATGTAAATTTCAAAAGTGATTCCGGTGTTTACATGGAGTGAAAAAAGGTTTGTAGCCTATGGAACAAATTGGTGCCATGAAAAATTCCTCATGAGCAGTACTCATTTATCTGTTCTGTTATTGTCGGTGAGTTCACGCCGAATAGTTTTAATACGACTTCAAGCATGTGAACTCACACAGGATGGTTTTGTAAAATATCCTTTTATTAAAATCTTTAAATAATAATAAAAAAATATTGTAGAGGTATTAATTAACAAAAATTGTCAGCCAGACAAAATTTAATAGATAGAAGAGATGTTAAACTTTATTTAAAAAAAATCAACGTGGTGTTATGAAGTGTAATTTTATAAAAAAAAAAAAAATTTTAACAATTGGTCTGTCAGACATTAATAAACAAAACTTGTCAGCCAGACAAATTATAATAGATAGAGGAGATCCTAAACTTTATTTAAAAAAAAATCAAAGAGGTGTTATGAAGTGTAATTTTATAAAAAAAAAAAATATATAAGAAAAGGTCTGTCAGAAGCTAATTAACAAAAATTGTCAGACAGACAAATTTTTTCAAAAATGGTTCCGTATTTACTACAACCTGTATAAATTTCAGACAGGTGTTTTGGAAAGTAAAATCATTGTTTTTTAACAAAATTCAAAAATTCTTAAAAAATAGCAATTAACAAATTTTTACTAGTCTGGCGGGCTTTACATGTTTTTTACATGTTTGTCAGCCAATCTCACTTTATTGTTTTGAGGTGTTCGATGGGGTACCTTTTTTGCGGTGGGAGCTTAGCCTATAATATTAAATCCTCACCTGAATTATATTCTATTTCCATCTTAGTAGCCATTTCGTCAAATAATAATACACATAGGGTTGAAAAAAATCACGATTTTTTAAAAAAAATCGAATAAATTGATCGATTTTTTTGATTTAAATCAGATTTAAATCAAAAAATTTTATATTGCGATATTGTTATAAGAAATCCAAATAACAATTTACCAAATCATAATTTAACAAACAAAGTCAAATGAAAACGCATACAACTGACCAAAAATGTTACATAATTGAAATAAATGAAAGAAAGTTCAGTGTATTCACTGACACATTGTAGGCCTTCAACTTTTATGACTTTTGGAGAATTTGAGCTGGAAAAAGGGTGGTTTTCAAACGGGTTTTTAAGGTGTTAAATCAAACCTTACATACATTTCATGAAAATGGTGTTGTAGAGCAACCCTTTGCGAGCCAAATGGTCAATCAAAACATTTCTAGGACCATTGTGGGCCTTGTTCAACCTGTTTCCGTGAAACAGGTGTTTTTACATTTTTGAGATTTACTCGAAAAGTTACCGTTATTTTTCCATGAAATTTTATTGTAGGTAGGCACCATCAGAAGCCACAATTTAAGCCCTGACGCAAGGTTCTACGATAATTGCACTCCCTATAATTAAATGTCAAAAACGGCCATTTTTAATGGTTTTTGAATTTTTCTGCACAAACCTGTTGACCGATTTCAATGATGCAAAACTCATAATTTTAGTCTTTTTAAGCACTATTATGTAGTATTTTTTGTTTTCCAAAACAATATTTTTTTCGTACCCAAAACGTGGAAAAACGTGTTTTCGCTACTATTATTAACTTTTTACCACCTGTTGCCCTGGACCAATTTTATCCAAAACACATTCATTGAACTCCTACGATTTTTCTCTTAATTATAGCGTCAAGAAATCGCAGGGTAGATTTATTTCAACTTTTAAATACATTTTCGCTATCTCTCCTGGACTATATTTTCTACCGATGTAAACTGAACCGAATAAACACGTACTTAGACTGGCAAACATATTTTTTGAATTGAGTTCGTAGTTTTTTGAATGTATATTTTGTAACATTTTTGGCAGTTGTAATTGTTTTGTGAAATTTGCTGCACTTGAGTAGATTTTAAAAAGTTTGATTTAAATCATAGAAATTTGAAAAAAAAAAATCATTTGATTAAAATCGCGATTTAATCGTTGATTTAAATCACTTGATTTAAATCATCGCAACCCTAAATACATACCTTTTATTTAATAGCGACATGCTATCACTTTTTTTTTAATAAATCAACTAGACTAGCATTAATGACAGGAGCAAAAGAAAATCGGCTATGCCATTTCATTAACGTAGATACGTGAGGCATATTAAAGCCAATATTTTGCATTTCTTTGTAGCAAGATGGTGATTTAAAATAAATTTTTTGAAAAAATTTCTGTTGATCTTCAGTCCACTTATTTTTCATTTTATGAAATAGCTGGCAGTTGTCAAAAGTTCGAACAGCTGAACTTTTATTTTTTAATAGTTAGATCTTGCACTATTACACGACCTTTATCTTCATCTGAAATACTGCAAGTCTTTTTCTCTTTTAAAATATGTTTAAATTTTCCTAGTTGAATTGGGGCCAATGTTGAAGTTCGATTTATCGAATCTAAACGAGCTATTTTCCGATCGGGTTCAGGAAATTGAGACGGAGATGGTGTTTTTCTTTCAGTATCAGATGGTATTTTATAATCTCTGATATAGGTTTTTACATTATCTTCCCTATATAAAACAAGGGGTGGTGATGGTGGCGATTCGCCTTCGCAAGGATCTGGCAAAGTATTTGAAACAAAATCCGATATACGTTTTTCTGATTTCTTTCGAGTGTATTCCCTCCCTCCCATTTCGGAGCTGAAAAATTCGGCCGACAACACGCACATTATATTATAGTGCGCAAAACTATTATTGTAGTAACTTTTACTATAAACGTAGATATTATATAGTTTATTTTCGACCAACTATGATGTACAGTCAATATTATTATAGTGCTTCATATTTAATTTTACTATAAATTTGTAGTAACCATTACTATGCGTACTAGTACATTGTATTATGGTAATAGTACTTTTTTACTATAAATATAGTAAACGAGACCATATTTTTATTAGTTAGATGTTCAGAAATTTACTATAAATATGATACAGTTTACTATAAAAATAGTACTCGATTTTTTTTTAAATTTATGGGAATTAAAATGGAATTGTGGGAATTCAAAACAAATTTATATTCGAAAAATTGATTTTATTCTTTACAAATTCAAATGCTTAATATCATAGAGTAACTTAATAATTATTACGAAATAATAACATGCATTTTCTGCTATAATATTTATTTTCATTACCTAAAAACTATACAGTTTTATGTTAGGACTTATGTTAAGCTACCTCTAATCTTATAATAATCTTATAAAATCTTAATCATATATAACATCTTAAAACAATTCGAAAAACGTTTGATTTTTCGCTTTAGCAGTTCTACTATCTAGTATTTTTTTTACAAATTTTGTTTCAGACTTATATATTGTTTTCCAGTTTTAGATGCGTGAAAAATGACTAAAAATGAACTTAACAAGTTTTTCAAAGCCCATACCTGTGACTCATGTTTATGAGTTATCTCATAAGCTAACAAATCTTGAGAAAAGCATTCCATATTCATTATTTGCAATGAAAAATATACTTCTTCATTGTTATCAATATATATTTTGTCAATTTTTCCAAAAGTCGCAAAACTATCAGGATCAGCGTTGGCAGCCACGTACGAACCCACGCGATACTTGATACCAACAGCTTGAACCCAATTCACCATCAAACACGGCGGAGTAAAAGAACCTTCTCGCCCAATCATTAAATGATCATACTGATCATTAAAAGATTCTAAAGAATCTGAATCGAAAACATAAAAGTAACTCTTCTTTGATGACAACTGTTAAAGGTACGTTTTGTCTAGACATCGTTGAAGATGGAACCGATTTTAATTGTTGGTGCTTAGATTCGCAGCGCATTACTGACAAATGAGCCGGTGCTCCTGACATTTTTGTGACTAATTCAATGTGATCCATCATATGATGTTTAGGTGTGAGGGTATCATTAAAGAGTTCAATATACAAGCTATGATGAAATGCAACTTTAGTCTTTATAACTTCGCACATTTCTAGAATTATGGTTTTGCTAAAGCATAGCTGAACTATTTCTTTCAAATTGATGAAAAAAGCCACGTTCGATTGTTGGAATCAATGTCACACAAGTCATTCACTATCATTGGAAAAATTAGAATCAAAGTCATCATTTCACTTGCCGACAACATAATCAATCGAGTATTGTTTCAGTAAATTGAACAAAAGGCGGTTTATTTTTCATTCCGTTCATTGTACATACAATTAGACGTTTGTAATCTTTGATTCAACCGATTGAGAGTGAATAACTTTTGCTTATGCACAAAGTCATAAACAACGTGTGCCATATCATAGCGGCATGCCCCATCGAGCAAGTCGTGCATCGGTTCTATGAAAAAATTTTCTACAGCGTGGAAGTGCAAGACGTCACTCCATACTGACGCCTCTTTTACACCCGTTTTTGATGGATTTTGAAAACCGCCACTGTTGTACGTTTCTCGCGTTCGCATCAGACTGTCCGAAACAGCCTTGTTCATCTGAGCTTCTTTTTTCAACATGGCAAATTCTGCAATAATGATTTGCCGAGAAAGATTCGACAAATCCTAATGTGCTATTAATTCCTTCATTGTCTCCTGGCAATAAGCACATCACAAAGTAAAGCTTCTCTGTCTTCCCCCCTACCGTCGCTTCTATACCATCTGTCATGAGGAAATTTAATTCTTCGACTAACACTGAAAAAACCGCTTCATTTCCATCAAGACTGATTTACGACTGCGAGCATTGAACAAAACTGTCAAAAAAAATGTTGTCGACTGCAGATCTATATCCGGGAGGCAAATACGGAATATAAAAATATACGCCACCTAATTTGTTAATACCTCTGTGAGTGCCCATCAAATTGTTCATTTCGAACTCGTCAAAGTATATGAAAATTGGAAAAATTAGTTTTCCAATAAACAGTGCTTTCTTTCGTTCCCATATAATGCCCTGTATGAAGTTAGAGTAAATACCGGAAACTTTTTCTCTTTCTAAAAACTCCATGTATTCTAAAGTATCGCTGAGGACGCCATCTATCTCGAAAAACTGTTTTAAAAGCTCCCTCATTGGAATAAATTGCGCCGTAACAGAAGCTCGATCTAATACGACTCGATTATTTTTCAGGACATTTTTGAGTTTATCTCCAATAACGTAATCTCGGGCTTTTATCAAGAATCCGGTTCCTTCAAATGTTTTGAATCTACGATACTCTGTTGAAAAATTATTCTCCAATGGTTTTAAAATGACATTAAAGACTTCATCAAGGGATAAGCTTGTGTCACCCATTATAAGCTGTTCGAGTAAAGGTCTCACAATTTCGAAATAACTCTTGAATAAATTATCGACATTCGTAACCATTTCTTGCACATGCGAACGTGGTATTTTCATATTAGCATACATACTACCAGAAAAATGCATTAAACGATTATTGGCAGCTTGACGACAGTCACGTAATGATGGGACAGGATTAACATTACTAACATCAACCGCGCAATTTTAATCTAAAGAAGCAGATACATCAACAAGTCCCTCTGAAAAAACTTCTTCTGATAGTACAACCCTCGACTGATCACTTTGTGTATCTCTTGCTGACAGTACATTATTCAATGTATTAGACAGCGTGCGTTTAACTGGAGTGTTGTGATCGTGAATAAGGTGTCGCCGATATTGTGACCACGAATTTAATGTACGGTAGCATATTTCTCTTTGCATTTGAATGGACCATTGTAATTCGCATGGAATAAGTCAAGGTGATTTTTCATAGTTTTTATAGTAGGAGCGCTTTCATCACATAAAACACAAAAAGCCATTATCAATAATATGACTTTAATGACGTTGGTATGTAAATTTAAAATAAGAAAAATGAATTTAATTATGCCAAAAACGCAACGAAAGTTCAATTGTTGAACCTTTTTATTTACAAATCGACGTTTCGACCGTCAGATTCGGTCATTCTCAAGCTACAATAAAAAAATTTTACAATAATAAGTTTCCTCAATATAGCATACTTGACAAAATTAAACAAAAATAATACCTCTTGTGTGTAACATTGCTTACTTCTATGGTCAACTAATATTAATATTGTCTAACAATAATCTATAACAGAACAAAAGACATGAATCAGAGGTTTTGTCATCAATAACAGTTCTTGTCATAATTACAAACATACCTTTTTCTTCAACCTGACTTTTGTTGAGCAGTATAAACAAACTTTTACAAAGGTTTTCGTGTTGTTAGACTTAGTCATAATAATTTAAGTAATAATAACTAATGTTATCACAGTCAGTTCTTTGGTATCGTTGACGGCCGACATTTCGCTATGTTACGAGGCAAGGCTAGTAAAGCGCAGGATGCTTCACGCAATTAAAGGCAGGTACGCATTGTTCAGGTTGTCCGTGTCGGTCTGCTCATTAATACAATTTTTGTTTTTCTTTATGTGAATCATTTCTGAAATTAATCGTTTTTTCACGTTTGGTTCTTTTTCCAAAATTTTTACCCGGTTCCAGTTAAAATCATGATTATTATCTTTTCTGTGTGCCTATTGTATGATATTTCGAATGTTTCAAAATGTTAGTTTCGTGTTCGTGTAATCTAGTTTGTAATCTTCTATAAGTTTGACCTATGTATGTACTATTGCAGTTATTGTCCGCACAATCTATTTGATAAATTACATGTGTTTGATGTTCTTTTTTTGTTTTGTCTTTCCCTTTAACTATGACGTCGTTCAATTTATTGTGTATTGAATTTACAACATTAAAATCGTGATTTTTTAACGTTCTAGAAATTTTGATAGTAGAGGTGTTAATGTGTGGAACAATTACCATCGGTTTTTTCTCTTGCGTGACAGTCTGTAACAGCATAATGGCGCGATAAAATATTGGGCGCCACTTATGCGAGGTATTACCCCCTTAGCCATAAGCCCGGAAAAGCATGACCAAGGAGTCAATACCATACATAAGAAATGAAAAAAAAAAAAATTTCGGAACTCCTACGCCGGCCACACGGAGTTATCTAGCTCGCCGGAGGGGTCGTGGGGTGTGTGGCCGGGCCTTACCGCGGTATGGTTCACCACTTACATAAATGTTGATGCGAGTTCCTCTACATGTCTCATTTAGCCCATGGTCGCTCCTTAACGAGCACCATCGTGGATACCCAAGCAGCTATTGGACCTGGAAAACAAAATAAAATGCCATCACGAGAACCGCTCCGAGAGTGAAACCCGCCCAACCATCCTGGAAGTAATTGTTTAACTGTTTAGGCCATAAGGCCTATTAAAAGACCTGGTGATAATATTATTAAAATTAAATTATATTTAATGTACAGAATAAAGAGTTCAACAAAAAAAATGTGTTTGGATCGTGTGAGAATACAGAATTAAGAAAATTAATAATGTATAATAGATAACGGCGGCTGAAACCGTACAAACTCTGAGAGCACTATCTCGTACAATGAGAATAGGGTACTTAACGCAAAATAAACACGTCGACCTGGCCAGTTCGATGTCTTTGTACAACGATGATTAAGAACATTTATAATTAATTATGTCAAAACAACCACTAGTTAAAGTGCTCACAAAAGCAAGGAATCAATGTATAGTAAGTAATGGATTAGTGTGGTGTAATTCAGGTGCAATTTCAAATATAATTCAATATAGTTTAAACATTAATATTATAATAATAAAAAAAATGCAATATAATTACTTCAACCGAAACAACAAACAGGTCCAAAAATACAGATTAAAACCCCTAAAACATAAGTACAATACTTATTAAATTAATGTAAATTGTTTACAAATGTGTACGCTAACTCGAATACTACTTCCTCTCACACAAACAAACCAATAAATTATTCACTTCATAATTGTCCGTAGATATAAACGAAGAGGATTTACTGAGAACCAAAGTGAGTTGTGAACAATCACTCCAAAAATATTACATGTATTATCTTCGAACCTAGCCAACAATATTTACATCGGCATCCACAGAATAGTTACATGTCCAACCAAAAAAAAAACCACATAGTATATAGCACACAATTATACCAGTGGTACACATCTTAAAATCTGCTACTTATGTTTTTTTTCGTTTGTTTTTTCCTTTCTAATGTAATGCAAAAATAGCCAAATACCTTTGCAGGCTTGAGTTATATCAAACCTGGCCTAGACTATGCAAACATAACTTCATCCAACGAGGATTTTCCTTTCTAGCCTGGGTTGGCCCGCCGCCCTTTTAGTTTGTTGCCTGCAACGCCACCGCAACCGTAACTACATCCAGTCCACCAGTTTCTTCGGGGGTTCCCTGAGGCTGATACTCCTAAACTCTTATTTTTTTCTCTATATCTCCGTCAAATATGGGTGCTTCTAGGTCTTCCTCCACATACTTCCTTGTCGAAAATTCCTGTCTCTCTTATATTCTTTTTGAATTTATGTTAACAAAACCACAGACCCAATTTGTGCAATTGTAGGGGTGCAATTCAAATAATTTGTTTTACTGTTTCTTGGTTTAAAAACTCCTTGACTCCACTCCAATTTCCAGAAGGTTGTTCCAGTTTCCTTACTCCTCTAACCAGCAATTTTACTACTGTTGTCTTTTAAGCAAAAAAATATCTTTTTTACAAAGCAAATAATTGCTTTAAAAAACTCAATACTTGGATATCGTCTTTTCAAAAAACTCCCAAAAACTGACTAATTTTTCCTCACTCCACCTTCTATTTTTTTTCTCTCGCATCCCTCGTTTTAAATTTTCCAAAGTGATTTCAAAAAAATTTTCCCTTTTACCTACAAAGTGATTTCTAAAAAAAATTTTCCCAACCAAAATAAATTTTATAACCGACCATTACATACCCTCGGGTCCACAAAGCCGACTCGCGAGGCAGTGAGGAGCCGAAAAAAACGGACGGGTTTTCTGGCGTAAAATAGGATATTTTGAATCAACGTGGGGTTCGACTCATCCCCTGAGATAAGAGGTCTCATGCTCTAACGATCGAGCTAGCCGGGCTTCAACACAAGTGAAAAAGAAATTAGGAAAGACGTTGAAAGAATGCTTAAGCCGAATATTTACACGTTGAGCAGGCTGTAGATTCTCTCGGAAGAATATCTGAAGATACAAGGATCCGGCTGAAGGCAATTCCATATTGTCCCCTTCCGGTTTCCGTAAGCTTTCAGATATTCTCGCCAAAACCGGTTTCCTCTCGTTCCAGGGAGTCAATCTCACGCAATACCATATTGCATAGGATTCCTCCCCTTGAACGATAGGCAACTAGTTTGCCGAGAGTAAACCTACAGCCTGACCGAAAAATTATTAAAATAAAGAGGAAGGCTTGTCCCAGAAAATCAAGGTCGTACGTCTTTGGCGTGAAAAACACCTATGCTTTTACCGGCCAAATCCTCCAGCTCGTACAAGCTGGTTCCAATTTTTTTTCGTATCCGAGCTTTCAGGAACCGGGGTGCCAATTTGGCACTGAAATGACCCGCTCGGTTACTCACCCAGAAAGTTCTCCGATAAATCTCATCTCCTGGGCGAAAACTGCCCACTCGACACCGTAAGTTGTATTGGTGTTTATGTCTTGTGTGTGCGGCGGCTAAGTTACTAGCAATCCGCTCACGAAGCATCTGCATTTTGTCCGTCAATGGCAATACAGCCATGTCACCCTCCTGGAAAGCGTTCAGTTTCTTCAGGACTGGATATGCTGATCCGTGCAGGATCATATGGCTACCAAATAGGGCCTGATACGGGGACATGCCGATCGCCTCGTGGTGGGTACTACGAAGAGCACATTCAATGGACGACAGATGTCTATCCCACTCACGATGATCCTCCTTTAAGTACGCCCTAATGGCGGCTAGAACAGATCTATTCACCCGCTCGGAAGCGTTGGGGTGAGGCGAATACACAGCCGTGCGCACATGGTGCACGCCATAATTACTTAACAATTTAGCAAACTCTTTGGAGGTGAATTGCCGACCATTGTCGGAGAAGACCGTTTCAGGAACTCCAAAGGTGTGGAAGATTGTTTGCTAAAGAAATTTGACGGACACCGCCGTGGTCTCAGCGGACACGGGGTGCAGGAAGACAAACTTAATGAAAGCATCCAATACAACAAATACTGCCGTGTGGCCTTTCTTCGACCTGGGATAAGGACCTAAGAAATCGACGTATAAAAATTGGAACGGCCTCGACGCCTCCATGGGGTTTCCCATAGGTGGTCGAAGTACTGAGCTGGGGGCTTTGGTGGTCTCGCAGACCTCACACTTGGCGATGAACTCCCGAACTTGTTTAGCCATTCCTGGCCAAAAGTATCTGCATCGCAATCGGGCTAGGGTCTTCCCTACTCCACCATGCGACGCTTGGGGAGGCGAATGAGAAGACTCGACGAGAGACGCGGTCAGTTCCATTGGAATCCACAACTTCCATGTCAGATCGTCAGCAATCGGATTTCCAGTACGTGGGGATGTACGCTTGAAAACGTACCCATCTTCGACCCGCAGGTCTGGTAGCTGCGGTGAGGCTTGTCTGAGGCTATCAACCAGACGAAGATAATCAGAGGATTTGAAAGACGGGGCATTTAAGTCCACGTCGACGCACAGGGACATTTCGTCAACGCAATCCATGCGTGACAAGGCATCGGGAACCACATTGTGGGTGCCTTTACGGTGTTCGATCGTAAAATCGAACCCCTGAAGCTTAAGACTCCACCGGGCTAAACGGCCGTTAAGCTCCTTCTGGCTCATGAGCCATTTCAGACTTGCATGGTCAGTAATGACCGTGAAAGTCTGTCCCTCCACATAAGCTCTAAACTTTTTTATACTCAGCACGGCTGCATAGCATTCAAGCTCAGTGATGGTGTAGTTCCGTTGTGCTCCGTTCAATTTCTTGGACATATAAGCAATCGGATGTTCTCCTCCATCCATGTCCTTTCGAAAAAGCACACTACCTACACCAGTTCTGCTGGCATCGCACTGAATATAGAAAGGCCTAGAAAAATCTGGAGTGACTAAAAGAGGAGCTTCCGTCATCAGCTTTTTCAAAGTCTCGAACGACTGCTGGGCCTCATCATCCCAACAAAAAGGTTTAGTCTTCAAACAATCCGTGATTGGAGAAGCCACGCTAGCATAATTAGGGATGAAACGCTGATACCATCCGGTCATACCCAAGAACCTCCGGGTCTGCTTATGAGACTTCGGAGTCGGGAATTCCGTGATGGCCGTCACCTTGTTAGGATCGGTTTTCAGAGTCCCATCACCGATTATGAAGCCGAGATACTTCACTTCAGTCACGCAAAATTTGCTTTTAGCTAGATTGATTGTTAACCCCGCACGACGGAGACAGCTGGCAACTTCGTCCAAAAGCTTTAGGTGGGAGTCAAAGCCAGGTGAAACTATGAGAAAGTCGTCCAAATAAACAAAGACGTTTTCACGTAAATGTCCCGGGATGGCTTTATCCATCCAGCGGCACATGCGCTGTGGGGCATTGCATAAGCCGAAAGGCATGACTGTGAACTGGTACAGTGGACGACCAGGGACAGTAAAAGCTGTCCGCTCACGCGACTTCATCTCTAAAGGAATTTGCCAGAAGGCGTCTTTAAGGTCTAAGCTCGTGATGAACTTGGTGTCTTGAAGACGACCAAGTAGACCATCAATGTGTGGAAGTGGATAGGCGTCTTTGACAGTGACACTGTTCACCTTGCGAGAGTCAAGGCCCAGGCGGACCTTACCTGGTTTACGAACCAACACCACTGGAGAATTCCAGGGACTATTTGATGGCTCAATCACCCCCAGCGACAGCATCCTGTCCAACTCACCATACATCAATTGTTGCACTGCGGGTGAGACCGGATAATGTCTCTGTTTAATAGGAACTGAGTCACCAGTGTCGATGATGTGTTCCTCCAGGTTAGTCTTTCCCAGTCCGAAGACATCAAAAGAAGGAAATCTGGCCTTGACGCGTTCCAACCGTTCGCATTGCGTGGACGTTAAGTCGTGCATTTTTGCAGAGCCGGATGGAGCGTTGATCTCGCAGACTATTTGGGAAGCGAGGCCGAATAAATTCAAAAAATCCATCCCCAGGTACAGTCTCTGGCTGAGACTGGGCACCACATAGAGGGTCATGTTGCGGGTCCTTCCTCCAAAGGATACTGGAACCCGAATATAACCGCAAAGTCTCTGCGGAGCCCCGTCAGCAGTCCGCACTACAGAGCGCAAAGTGTAGTCGGTCACTTCGGGATGATTAGCTAGAAATGCTTCGGCGTCTCTTCCCAGACAGCTAACAGTGGCACCACTGTCCAACAAACCAACCACTTCTTCATTAGCTAACAGGACCTTCGTAAACAGACGAGGATCTGACGTATCAGAGATGAAAGCAGAAACAATTTTCTGCAAACATTGTCGCTTCTCCTTAGCTCGTACTCTAATTTGGGGAGGGGTGCGCTTGGAAGTTAGGGAGTCCACAAAAGGTTGCTCCGAAAAGATGCGGGCACGAGTGGAGATGTATCTCTTCCAACGGGAAAGGAATGAAAGTTTAACCTCCTCGGAGGGAAAGACAGGAAGAGCATCAGTGGACGTAAAGTCGCTGATGATAGACATAGCAGGTGTTACATACGTATCTAGCGGGATAACGGGCGAACTTAGTTCAGGCGCGGACTCCCGTACGGTCTCGCACCCCAGCTCCGGTTTCCCTGGCAGGTGGGGCACACTGGTGTGACGACTCCTGGCTTGCCACACTTGTAGCAAAACAGGCCACGAGTTTCAGAAGGGCAGTCCATAAATGGATGACCCGGTTGCTGACAATTCCAACAACGTAGAGGTCGTGGATTCGTCTGGTTCAGACGCGGCGCCGTCATTTCGTCTATCTCTGGGGCCGTCATGTCCGTTGTTACGTGGTTCGTCGAGTAATTAACCTCATGGACTTGTCGGTCGGGTCTACGTTCCATTCGCTTTTGCTTTTGCCAGCGTTCGACTTTAATACAAGTCTCACGCAACTGTGGCATGCTGGTGAAGCTGTGACCGATCACGGCTGACCCCAAGGCGAAATTCAGGTTTCGAGTTACTATCCCGATCAAACTTGTTTCCGACATGGGATTATCCATGCGGTTGTGCAGGGATAACATCTGAGCAGTGAAATCATCGAAAGACGAGTTGTGTTGTTTACAATCCATCATTTGCAGTATTAGTTCTTCATCCGACTCGCGACTTCGAAAATAGCGAATGAACTGGGCTTTAACTGTTTCCCAGTCAGGATCTAAGAATTGGCGCCGAAACTGCGACCAGTACCAGTCGGTGGCTCGCCCAGACAACAATGAAGAAAAATGCCGGCAGACTTCTGATTGGTGGACTCCATCATCGTGAGCCTTCAGCTCCACTCGGAACAGAAACTCCTCCGCCGACAACAACTTGTCCTCGCCGGAAAACTTTAAGTTCCAGTAGGTGACTGGTGACTTGCGGTGATGAGTCATAGCCAACGAGTCCCTCCTGTCGTTGTTAGGTGCTGGCTCAGCCGGAGGAAAGTACTGATCCCCGGTCGCACGATTGGGCACAGGAACCTCTGCAGTTCGTTGCCGCACCCTAAGCGCCTCGAGCTCCTGTCGTAACTGTTGGACTTGATCCAAGAGAGAGGAAGCGTTGTCGTCAGAGTTGGAAGGGTCGGCTTGAGGCCCGCCAGGACGTTCGCTCCCACTAGGAGTTGGTGTGGTGTTCTTACCACTTCGAAGTTCCATTACCTCTGAAACTCGAACAAGAAATCAAAAGAAAAGTGCTTAGGAAGTCGGTTTATAACCTTGATGCAACACGAGCCGGTAAAAGTCAGTGTACTCACAAACACAGAAAGTAGATAATAAATAATGGACTAATAAGTTTAAAGTCAGCAAAAATCTTCCATGCTTACCGAAAGCAGTAGCAAAACTCTTCAAAACTAATTAATTATAACGTCGCTTTACTTAAAAATCGATAAAATTTCTTGATACGCATAAGCACAGAAAGTAGAAGAGTGAAAATGGTTTTTTTGTTATTTGGTTGTTTTTCGAAATCTTCCAGGATGGTTGAAACAAAATTATCCCCCTCAGGAATCTCGTGGGCGAACGAGCTCGATGTCAGTTGGTGATGACTATGAGTCACAGCCATCACCAAGTGTCATCAACAACGTCAGAAGCATCCCTGGTCCACACTCACAAAAAAATGAAAAGGAACTCTCACCACATCGAAAGGGAAAACCTCTTCAAAAAAATAATAAAAATTTGGATTGGTTCCGCTGTCCAACCACAACTGAGCTACCTCGCGGCAAATCAATCAGAAGGGGGGACAGACGGAGAAAAATGGACTACCAGAAAATAAAGGAAAACAAAATTTGGTAAGCTGGATGAACGTTCAGGATGTTCACGGGGCGCAGTGGCAGACGGTAAAACGTCTGTTACCAAAGACGGTTAAGCCCGTGTACCATCTTCACAGCCCACCAGGAAAAATTAATGGAGGATCCTGCTCTCGGACCGACGCAGTGGCAAGCGGTATCACGCCTGATACCAGAGTCGCCGACCTCAGAAACAGGACAGGAGGTCACCCTGACTCCGCCTTCACGCATAGCCAAGCGACCACTCGCTTGTTAGCAAGCCGTGAAGGTAAGCAGGGATCGAAGACATGTCAAAAAGAATGAAGAAGCTACCGCGTTATGGGAAAGGAAGGCCTAAAGGTGAAAACAACGAAAAAGTCACATAAAATTTGGACAATGAGTATCGAAGATAATCGAAAAGGAGACAAGGACTAAGGCTTCGCGGTACTACCTTAGCCCAGGCGAGCACTAGGTAAATGTGGTGAACCATAAACAAAAAAAGTCAAACGTTGTCCGTGAAGGCACAAGTGGTAATTTTTTTTTTTTTTTTTTTTTTTTTATGTGGCAGTGCTAAGCTTAGGAGTCACCCTTTGTACTACTAGTCCGTCATGTCATTTGTCACGTCATGGTGCAATGTCTAGCAGTAAGCTTAGTACGGGGGAGGGATGAGGGGGGGGGGTATAGGTTAAGGATTAAAAGGTACGGGGGGGTATTGAAGAAGGTGGTGATGAACCCTGCGTTTGAACTCTTGGATGTTGTAGGAGTTCGGAAATACTGACTGCGAGAGGTTATTCCACAGTCGAGTTGTTCTATTAACAAACGAATTCATATCCTGTTGAGTGCGTGAAAGGGGGAGTTGCAGGTGAAGGGAATGAGACGAGTGGGCTAATCTGGTGTTGCGGGTATAAGATTGCCGTGGAGGCAGGAGAGCAACAAAATTTAAGGTCCGTCTAGGACAGTTAACGGGCTTTAAAAGCCGCGTTGGGAGCCATTTATGTAACAGCATAATGGCGCGATAAAATATTGGGCGCCACTTATGCGAGGTATTACCCCCTTTGCCATAAGCCCGGAAAAGCATGACCAAGGAGTCAATACCATACATAAGAAATGAAAAAAAATTCCGGAACTCCTACGCCGGCCACACGGAGTTATCTAGCTCGCCGGAGGGGTCGTGGGGTGTGTGGCCGGGCCTTACCGCGGTATGGTTCACCACTTACATAAATGTTGATGCGAGTTCCTCTACATGTCTCATTTAGCCCATGGTCGCTCCTTAACGAGCACCATCGTGGATACCCAAGCAGCTATTGGACCTGGAAAACAAAATAAAATGCCATCACGAGAACCGCTCCGAGAGTGAAACCCGCCCAACCATCCTGGAAGTAATTGTTTAACTGTTTAGGCCATAAGGCCTATTAAAAGACCTGGTGATAATATTATTAAAATTAAATTATATTTAATGTACAGAATAAAGTGTTCAACAAAAAAAATGTGTTTGGATCGTGTGAGAATACAGAATTAAGAAAATTAATAATGTATAATAGATAACGGCGGCTGAAACCGTACAAACTCTGAGAGCACTATCTCGTACAATGAGAATAGGGTACTTAACGCAAAATAAACACGTCGACCTGGCCAGTTCGATGTCTTTGTACAACGATGATTAAGAACATTTATAATTAATTATGTCAAAACAACCACTAGTTAAAGTGCTCACAAGAGCAAGGAATCAATGTATAGTAAGTAATGGATTAGTGTGGTGTAATTCAGGTGCAATTTCAAATATAATTCAATATAGTTTAAACATTAATATTATAATAATAAAAAAAAATGCAATATAATTACTTCAACCGAAACAACAAACAGGTCCAAAAATACAGATTAAAACCCCTAAAACATAAGTACAATACTTATTAAATTAATATAAATTGTTTACAAATGTGTACGCTAACTCGAATACTACTTCCTCTCCCACAAACAAACCAATAAATTATTCACTTCATAATTGTCCGTAGATATAAACGAAGAGGATTTACTGAGAACCAAAGTGAGTTGTGAACAATCACTCCAAAAATATTACATGTATTATCTTCGAACCTAGCCAACAATATTTACATCGGCATCCACAGAATAGTTACATGTCCAACCAAAAAAAAAACCACATAGTATATAGCACACAATTATACCAGTGGTACACATCTTAAAATCTGCTACTTATGTTTTTTTTCGTTTGTTTTTTCCTTTCTAATGTAATGCAAAAATAGCCAAATACCTTTGCAGGCTTGAGTTATATCAAACCTGGCCTAGACTATGCAAACATAACTTCATCCAACGAGGATTTTCCTTTCTAGCCTGGGTTGGCCCGCCGCCCTTTTAGTTTGTTGCCTGCAACGCCACCGCAACCGTAACTACATCCAGTCCACCAGTTTCTTCGGGGGTTCCCTGAGGCCTCCTAAACTCTTATTTTTTTCTCTATATCTCCGTCAAATATGGGTGCTTCTAGGTCTTCCTCCACATACTTCCTTGTCGAAAATTCCTGTCTCTCTTATATTCTTTTTGAATTTATGTTAACAAAACCACAGACCCAATTTGTGCAATTGTAGGGGTGCAATTCAAATAATTTTTTTTACTGTTTCTTGGTTTAAAAACTCCTTGACTCCACTCCAATTTCCAATGAGCCTGAAGTTCCGAACGTTCGATCGAACGATTTTAGAAAAAAAAATTAAATTTTGAATTTGACTATCGGACCTTAAAAAACAAGTAAATAATTGTTTTTTGATACCAGACAGACAGTGGGGGTCTCGAAAAATATCATACCTAAATTATTAACCCCGAATTATAAACCTACCCCTAACTCACCCCCTAAAAATGATTTTTTTTTGAAAAAAATAGTTAGAGGTCGAGTGCCCCGCTGGATTTTTGTGGACTTGTTAAGGGTGGTGCTAGTAACCACCACCAAAAATCTGAAGTCCATATCGTGCACGGGCGATACCCCTAACTCACCCCCTAGAAATGATTATTTTTAAACAAATAGTTAGAGGCCTAGTGCCCCGCTGGATTTTTGTGGACTTGTTAAGGGTGGTGCTAGTAACCACCACAAAATATCTCAAGTCCATATCGTGCACGGGCGATACCCCTAACTCACCCCCTAGATATGATTATTTTTAAACAAATAGTTAGAGGCCTAGTGCCCCGCTGGATTTTTGTGGACTTGTTAAGGGTGGTGCTAGTAACCACCACCAAAAATCTCAAGTCCATATCGTGCACGGGCGATACCCCTAACTCACCCCCTAGATATGATTATTTTTAAACAAATAGTTAGAGGCCTAGTGCCCCGCTGGATTTTTGTGGACTTGTTAAGGGTGGTGCTAGTAACCACCACAAAAAATCTCAAGTCCATATCGTGCACGGGCGACACTTTTAAAACACCCCCTAGAAATGATTATTTTAAACACAATAGTTAGAGGCCTAGTGCCCCGCTGGATTTTTGTGGACTTGTTAAGGGTGGTGCTAGTAACCACCACAAAAAATCTCAAGTCCATATCGTGCACGGGCGATACCCCTAACTCACCCCCTAGATATGATTATTTTTAAACAAATAGTTAGAGGCCTAGTGCCCCGCTGGATTTTTGTGGACTTGTTAAGAGTGGTGCTAGTAGCCACCACAAAAAATCTCAAGTCCATATCGTGCACGGGCGATACCCCTAACTCACCCCCTAGATATGATTATTTTTAAACAAATAGTTAGAGGCCTAGTGCCCCGCTGGATTTTTGTGGACTTGTTAAGGGTGGTGCTAGTAACCACCACCAAAAATCTGAAGTCCATATCGTGCACGGGCGATACCCCTAACTCACCCCCTAGATATGATTATTTTTAAACAAATAGTTAGAGGCCTAGTGCCCGCTGGATTTTTGTGGACTTGTTAAGGGTGGTGCTAGTAGCCACCACAAAAAATCTCAAGTCCATATCGTGCACGGGCGATACCCCTAACTCACCCCCTAGATATGATTATTTTTAAACAAATAGTTAGAGGCCTAGTGCCCCGCTGGATTTTTGTGGACTTGTTAAGGGTGGTGCTAGTAACCACCACCAAAAATCTGAAGTCCATATCGTGCACGGGCGATACCCCTAACTCATCCCCTAGATATGATTATTTTTAAACAAATAGTTAGAGGCCTAGTGCCCCGCTGGATTTTTGTGGACTTGTTAAGGGTGGTGCTAGTAACCACCACAAAAAATCTCAAGTCCATATCGTGCACGGGCGATACCCCTAACTCACCCCCTAGATATGATTATTTTTAAACAAATAGTTAGAGGCCTAGTGCCCCGCTGGATTTTTGTGGACTTGTTAAGGGTGGTGCTAGTAGCCACCACAAAAAATCTCAAGTCCATATCGTGCACGGGCGATACCCCTAACTCACCCCCTAGATATGATTATTTTTAAACAAATAGTTAGAGGCCTAGTGCCCCGCTGGATTTTTGTGGACTTGTTAAGGGTGGTGCTAGTAACCACCACAAAAAATCTCAAGTCCATATCGTGCACGGGCGATACCCCTAACTCACCCCCTAGATATGATTATTTTTAAACAAATAGTTAGAGGCCTAGTGCCCCGCTGGATTTTTGTGGACTTGTTAAGGGTGGTGCTAGTAACCACCACAAAAAATCTCAAGTCCATATCGTGCACGGGCGATACCCCTAACTCACCCCCTAGATATGATTATTTTTAAACAAATAGTTAGAGGCCTAGTGCCCCGCTGGATTTTTGTGGACTTGTTAAGGGTGGTGCTAGTAACCACCACAAAAAATCTCAAGCCCATATCGTGCACGGGCGACACTTTTAAAACACCCCCTAGAAATGATTATTTTAAACACAATAGTTAGAGGCCTAGTGCCCCGCTGGATTTTTGTGGACTTGTTAAGGGTGGTGCTAGTAGCCACCACAAAAAATCTCAAGTCCATATCGTGCACGGGCGATACCCCTAACTCACCCCCTAGATATGATTATTTTTAAACAAATAGTTAGAGGCCTAGTGCCCCGCTGGATTTTTGTGGACTTGTTAAGGGTGGTGCTAGTAGCCACCACAAAAAATCTCAAGTCCATATCGTGCACGGGCGATACCCCTAACTCACCCCCTAGATATGATTATTTTTAAACAAATAGTTAGAGGCCTAGTGCCCCGCTGGATTTTTGTGGACTTGTTAAGGGTGGTGCTAGTAACCACCACCAAAAATCTGAAGTCCATATCGTGCACGGGCGATACCCCTAACTCACCCCCTAGAAATGATTATTTTTAAACAAATAGTTAGAGGCCTAGTGCCCCGCTGGATTTTTGTGGACTTGTTAAGGGTGGTGCTAGTAGCCACCACAAAAAATCTCAAGTCCATATCGTGCACGGGCGATACCCCTAACTCACCCCCTAAATATGATTATTTTTAAACAAATAGTTAGAGGCCTAGTGCCCCGCTGGATTTTTGTGGACTTGTTAAGGGTGGTGCTAGTAACCACCACCAAAAATCTGAAGTCCATATCGTGCACGGGCGATACCCCTAACTCACCCCCTAGATATGATTATTTTTAAACAAATAGTTAGAGGCCTAGTGCCCGCTGGATTTTTGTGGACTTGTTAAGGGTGGTGCTAGTAGCCACCACAAAAAATCTCAAGTCCATATCGTGCACGGGCGATACCCCTAACTCACCCCCTAGATATGATTATTTTTAAACAAATAGTTAGAGGCCTAGTGCCCCGCTGGATTTTTGTGGACTTGTTAAGGGTGGTGCTAGTAACCACCACCAAAAATCTGAAGTCCATATCGTGCACGGGCGATACCCCTAACTCATCCCCTAGATATGATTATTTTTAAACAAATAGTTAGAGGCCTAGTGCCCCGCTGGATTTTTGTGGACTTGTTAAGGGTGGTGCTAGTAACCACCACAAAAAATCTCAAGTCCATATCGTGCACGGGCGATACCCCTAACTCACCCCCTAGATATGATTATTTTTAAACAAATAGTTAGAGGCCTAGTGCCCGCTGGATTTTTGTGGACTTGTTAAGGGTGGTGCTAGTAGCCACCACAAAAAATCTCAAGTCCATATCGTGCACGGGCGATACCCCTAACTCACCCCCTAGATATGATTATTTTTAAACAAATAGTTAGAGGCCTAGTGCCCCGCTGGATTTTTGTGGACTTGTTAAGGGTGGTGCTAGTAACCACCACCAAAAATCTGAAGTCCATATCGTGCACGGGCGATACCCCTAACTCATCCCCTAGATATGATTATTTTTAAACAAATAGTTAGAGGCCTAGTGCCCCGCTGGATTTTTGTGGACTTGTTAAGGGTGGTGCTAGTAACCACCACAAAAAATCTCAAGTCCATATCGTGCACGGGCGATACCCCTAACTCACCCCCTAGATATGATTATTTTTAAACAAATAGTTAGAGGCCTAGTGCCCCGCTGGATTTTTGTGGACTTGTTAAGGGTGGTGCTAGTAGCCACCACAAAAAATCTCAAGTCCATATCGTGCACGGGCGATACCCCTAACTCACCCCCTAGATATGATTATTTTTAAACAAATAGTTAGAGGCCTAGTGCCCCGCTGGATTTTTGTGGACTTGTTAAGGGTGGTGCTAGTAACCACCACAAAAAATCTCAAGTCCATATCGTGCACGAGCGATACCCCTAACTCACCCCCTAGATATGATTATTTTTAAACAAATAGTTAGAGGCCTAGTGCCCCGCTGGATTTTTGTGGACTTGTTAAGGGTGGTGCTAGTAACCACCACAAAAAATCTCAAGTCCATATCGTGCACGGGCGATACCCCTAACTCACCCCCTAGATATGATTATTTTTAAACAAATAGTTAGAGGCCTAGTGCCCCGCTGGATTTTTGTGGACTTGTTAAGGGTGGTGCTAGTAACCACCACAAAAATCTCAAGCCCATATCGTGCACGGGCGACACTTTTAAAACACCCCCTAGAAATGATTATTTTAAACACAATAGTTAGAGGCCTAGTGCCCCGCTGGATTTTTGTGGACTTGTTAAGGGTGGTGCTAGTAGCCACCACAAAAAATCTCAAGTCCATATCGTGCACGGGCGATACCCCTAACTCACCCCCTAGATATGATTATTTTTAAACAAATAGTTAGAGGCCTAGTGCCCCGCTGGATTTTTGTGGACTTGTTAAGGGTGGTGCTAGTAACCACCACCAAAAATCTGAAGTCCATATCGTGCACGGGCGATACCCCTAACTCACCCCCTAGAAATGATTATTTTTAAACAAATAGTTAGAGGCCTAGTGCCCCGCTGGATTTTTGTGGACTTGTTAAGGGTGGTGCTAGTAACCACCACAAAAAATCTCAAGCCCATATCGTGCACGGGCGACACTTTTAAAACACCCCCTAGAAATGATTATTTTAAACACAATAGTTAGAGGCCTAGTGCCCCGCTGGATTTTTGTGGACTTGTTAAGGGTGGTGCTAGTAGCCACCAGAAAAAATCTCAAGTCCATATCGTGCACGGGCGATACCCCTAACTCACCCCCTAGATATGATTATTTTTAAACAAATAGTTAGAGGCCTAGTGCCCCGCTGGATTTTTGTGGACTTGTTAAGGGTGGTGCTAGTAGCCACCACAAAAAATCTCAAGTCCATATCGTGCACGGGCGATACCCCTAACTCACCCCCTAGATATGATTATTTTTAAACAAATAGTTAGAGGCCTAGTGCCCCGCTGGATTTTTGTGGACTTGTTAAGGGTGGTGCTAGTAACCACCACCAAAAATCTGAAGTCCATATCGTGCACGGGCGATACCCCTAACTCACCCCGTAGAAATGATTATTTTTAAACAAATAGTTAGAGGCCTAGTGCCCCGCTGGATTTTTGTGGACTTGTTAAGGGTGGTGCTAGTAGCCACCACAAAAAATCTCAAGTCCATATCGTGCACGGGCGATACCCCTAACTCACCCCCTAGATATGATTATTTTTAAACAAATAGTTCGAGGCCTAGTGCCCCGCTGGATTTTTGTGGACTTGTTAAGGGTGGTGCTAGTAACCACCACAAAAAATCTCAAGTGCATATCGTGCACGGGCGACACTTTTAAAACACCCCCTAGAAATGATTATTTTAAACACAATAGTTAGAGGCCGAGTGCCCCGCTGGATTTTTGTGGACTTGTTAAGGGTGGTGCTAGTAGCCACCATAAAAAATCTCAAGCCCATATCGTGCACGGGCGACACTTTTAACCCACCCCCTAGAAATGATTATTTTAAACACAACAGTTAGAGGCCGAGTGCCGCGCTGGATTTTTGTGGACTTGTTAAGGGTGGTGCTAGTAGCCACCACAAAAAATCTCAAGCCCATATCGTGCACGGGCGACACTTTTAACCCACCCCCTAGAAATGATTATTTTAAACACAATAGTTAGAGGCTTTAGACCCCGCATTATTTTTGCATACTTGTTACGGATGGTATTAAGAACTACCACAAAAAATTTCAAGTTCATAACATCCCCGGGTGGCACCCTAAAACCACCCCTTAGAAATTATTATTTTGGAAAGAATAGTCAAAGGCCTGTGAGCGTGCTATAAATTTGATTCTCTGTACCCTACAAACACCCTACAAAAATTTTAAATGTTCTAAAAGAAATATGTTACAAATTAAGTGCTTAAATAATTAATAAAAATCTTTGCCGCCCAAAGATTTGTAGTTGGCGATCCTAATAAATGTAATAAATACATCACACAATTCTCATTTTTTTCCTAATTTTTTGTTGAGACGAATACATAACATTAGAAATGTGTGTTGTGTTCTTATCGCGACGATTTTACTAGCACTGATTTGGTTCTGAAAAGGACCATCGCTGTTTCTCGTTATTTTCTAATGTTTGTGTTTATAATTTTTTTGTTTCTATGAAATTTGTTAAAATTATTATTGTTAAATTATATATTATTCAGCTATATACCCCATTACGACCTGTCTGTCTTTGCTAAAAAATATTTTTTTTTTAATCGAAATACTACCTCTTAAAGTCCTATAGAAATCGGATTACCCGTATTCGAGATTATATAACCATACAGAAAGGTAATCAAGAGATTTTTTGTGGTGGCTACTAGCACCACCCTTAACAAGTCCACAAAAATCCAGCGGGGCACTAGGCCTCTAACTATTGTGTTTACAATAATCATTTCTAGGGGGTGGGTTAAAAGTGTCGCCCGTGCACGATATGGACTTGAGATTTTTTGTGGTGGCTACTAGCACCACGATTAACGAATCCACAAAAATCCAGCGGGGCACTAGGCCTCTAACTATTGTGTTTAAAATAATCATTTCTAGGGGGTGTTTTAAAAGTGTCGCCCGTGCACGATATGGGCTTGAGATTTTTTGTGGTGGCTACTAGCACCACCCTTAACAAGTCCACAAAAATCCAGCGGGGCACTAGGCCTCTAACTATTTGTTTAAAAATAATCATATCTAGGGGGTGAGTTAGGGGTATCGCCCGTGCACGATATGGACTTGAGATTTTTTGTGGTGGCTACTAGCACCACGATTAACAAATCCACAAAAATCCAGCGGGGCACTAGGCCTCTAACTATTGTGTTTAAAATAATCATTTCTAGGGGGTGTTTTAAAAGTGTCGCCCGTGCACGATATGGACTTGAGATTTTTTGTGGTGGTTACTAGCACCACCCTTAACAAGTCCACAAAAATCCAGCGGGGCACTAGGCCTCTAAATATTTGTTTAAAAATAATCATATCTAGGGGGTGAGTTAGGGGTATCGCCCGTGCACGATATGGACTTGAGATTTTTTGTGGTGGCTACTAGCACCACCCTTAACAAGTCCACAAAAATCCAGCGGGGCACTAGGCCTCTAACTATTTGTTTAAAAATAATCATATCTAGGGGGTGAGTTAGGGGTATCGCCCGTGCACGATATGGACTTGAGATTTTTTGTGGTGGCTACTAGCACCACCCTTAACAAGTCCACAAAAATCCAGCGGGGCACTAGGCCTCTAACTATTGTGTTTAAAATAATCATTTCTAGGGGGTGTTTTAAAAGTGTCGCCCGTGCACGATATGGGCTTGAGATTTATTGTGGTGGTTACTAGCACCACCCTTAACAAGTCCACAAAAATCCAGCGGGGCACTAGGCCTCTAACTATTTGTTTAAAAATAATCATTTCTAGGGGGTGAGTTAGGGGTATCGCCCGTGCACGATATGGACTTCAGATTTTTGGTGGTGGTTACTAGCACCACCCTTAACAAGTCCACAAAAATCCAGCGGGGCACTAGGCCTCTAACTATTGTGTTTAATATAATCATTTCTAGGGGGTGTTTTAAAAGTGTCGCCCATGCACGATATGGGCTTGAGATTTTTTGTGGTGGCTACTAGCACCACCCTTAACAAGTCCACAAAAATCCAGCGGGGCACTAGGCCTCTAACTATTTGTTTAAAAGTAATCATATCTAGGGGGTGAGTTAGGGGTATCGCCCGTGCACGATATGGACTTGAGATTTTTTGTGGTGGCTACTAGCACCACGATTAACAAATCCACAAAATTCCAGCGGGGCACTAGGCCTCTAACTATTGTGTTTAAAATAATCATTTCTAGGGGGTGTTTTAAAAGTGTCGCCCGTGCACGATATGGGCTTGAGATTTTTTGTGGTGGTTACTAGCACCACCCTTAACAAGTCCACAAAAATCCAGCGGGGCACTAGGCCTCTAACTATTTGTTTAAAAATAATCATTTCTAGGGGGTGAGTTAGGGGTATCGCCCGTGCACGATATGGACTTCAGATTTTTGGTGGTGGTTACTAGCACCACCCTTAACAAGTCCACAAAAATCCAGCGGGGCACTAGGCCTCTAACTATTTGTTTAAAAATAATCATATCTAGGGGGTGAGTTAGGGGTATCGCCCGTGCACGATATGGACTTCAGATTTTTGGTGGTGGCTACCAGCACCACCCTTAGCAAGTCCACAAAAATCCAGCGGGGCACTAGGCCTCTAACTATTTGTTTAAAAATAATCATTTCTAGGGGGTGAGTTAGGGGTATCGCCCGTGCACGATATGGACTTCAGATTTTTGGTGGTGGTTATTAGCACCACCCTTAACAAGTCCACAAAAATCCAGCGGGGCACTAGGCCTCTAACTATTTGTTTAAAAATAATCATATCTAGGGGGTGAGTTAGGGGTATCGCCCGTGCACGATATGGACTTGAGATTTTTTGTGGTGGCTACTAGCACCACCCTTAACAAGTCCACAAAAATCCAGCGGGGCACTAGGCCTCTAACTATTGTGTTTAAAATAATCATTTCTAGGGGGTGTTTTAAAAGTGTCGCCCGTGCACGATATGGGCTTGAGATTTTTTGTGGTGGTTACTAGCACCACCCTTAACAAGTCCACAAAAATCCAGCGGGGCACTAGGCCTCTAACTATTTGTTTAAAAATAATCATATCTAGGGGGTGAGTTAGGGGTATCGCCCGTGCACGATATGGACTTGAGATTTTTTGTGGTGGTTACTAGCACCACCCTTAACAAGTCCACAAAAATCCAGCGGGGCACTAGGCCTCTAACTATTTGTTTAAAAATAATCATTTCTAGGGGGTGAGTTAGGGGTATCGCCCGTGCACGATATGGACTTCAGATTTTTGGTGGTGGTTACTAGCACCACCCTTAACAAGTCCACAAAAATCCAGCGGGGCACTAGGCCTCTAACTATTGTGTTTAAAATAATCATTTCTAGGGGGTGTTTTAAAAGTGTCGCCCGTGCACGATATGGGCTTGAGATTTTTTGTGGTGGTTACTAGCACCACCCTTAACAAGTCCACAAAAATCCAGCGGGGCACTAGGCCTCTAACTATTTGTTTAAAAATAATCATTTCTAGGGGGTGAGTTAGGGGTATCGCCCGTGCACGATATGGACTTGGGATTTTTTGTGGTGGTTACTAGCACCACCCTTAACAAGTCCACAAAAATCCAGCGGGGCACTAGGCCTCTAACTATTTGTTTAAAAATAATCATATCTAGGGGGTGAGTTAGGGGTATCGCCCGTGCACGATATGGACTTGAGATTTTTTGTGGTGGCTACTAGCACCACCCTTAGCAAGTCCACAAAAATCCAGCGGGGCACTAGGCCTCTAACTATTTGTTTAAAAATAATCATATCTAGGGGGTGAGTTAGGGGTATCGCCCGTGCACGATATGGGCTTGAGATTTTTTGTGGTGGTTACTAGCACCACCCTTAACAAGTCCACAAAAATCCAGCGGGGCACTAGGCCTCTAACTATTTGTTTAAAAATAATCATTTCTAGGGGGTGAGTTAGGGGTATCGCCCGTGCACGATATGGACTTGGGATTTTTTGTGGTGGTTACTAGCACCACCCTTAACAAGTCCACAAAAATCCAGCGGGGCACTAGGCCTCTAACTATTTGTTTAAAAATAATCATATCTAGGGGGTGAGTTAGGGGTATCGCCCGTGCACGATATGGACTTGAGATTTTTTGTGGTGGTTACTAGCACCACCCTTAACAAGTCCACAAAAATCCAGCGGGGCACTAGGCCTCTAACTATTTGTTTAAAAATAATCATTTCTAGGGGGTGAATTAGGGGTATCGCCCGTGCACGATATGGACTTCAGATTTTTGGTGGTGGTTACTAGCACCACCCTTAACAAGTCCACAAAAATCCAGCGGGGCACTAGGCCTCTAACTATTGTGTTTAAAATAATCATTTCTAGGGGGTGTTTTAAAAGTGTCGCCCGTGCACGATATGGGCTTGAGATTTTTTGTGGTGGTTACTAGCACCACCCTTAACAAGTCCACAAAAATCCAGCGGGGCACTAGGCTTCTAACTATTTGTTTAAAAATAATCATTTCTAGGGGGTGAGTTAGGGGTATCGCCCGTGCACGATATGGACTTCAGATTTTTGGTGGTGGTTACTAGCACCACCCTTAACAAGTCCACAAAAATCCAGCGGGGCACTAGGCCTCTAACTATTTGTTTAAAAATAATCATATCTAGGGGGTGAGTTAGGGGTATCGCCCGTGCACGATATGGACTTGAGATTTTTTGTGGTGGCTACTAGCACCACCCTTAACAAGTCCACAAAAATCCAGCGGGGCACTAGGCCTCTAACTATTTGTTTAAAAATAATCATATCTAGGGGGTGAGTTAGGGGTATCGCCCGTGCACGATATGGACTTGAGATTTTTTGTGGTGGTTACTAGCACCACCCTTAACAAGTCCACAAAAATCCAGCGGGGCACTAGGCCTCTAACTATTTGTTTAAAAATAATCATATCTAGGGGGTGAGTTAGGGGTATCGCCCGTGCACGATATGGACTTGAGATTTTTGGTGGTGGCTACTAGCACCACCCTTAACAAGTCCACAAAAATCCAGCGGGGCACTAGGCCTCTAACTATTTGTTTAAAAATAATCATTTCTAGGGGGTGAGTTAGGGGTATCGCCCGTGCACGATATGGACTTCAGATTTTTGGTGGTGGTTACTAGCACCACCCTTAACAAGTCCACAAAAATCCAGCGGGGCACTAGGCCTCTAACTATTTGTTTAAAAATAATCATTTCTAGGGGGTGAGTTAGGGGTATCGCCCGTGCACGATATGGACTTGAGATTTTTTGTGGTGGTTACTAGCACCACCCTTAACAAGTCCACAAAAATCCAGCGGGGCACTAGGCCTCTAACTATTTGTTTAAAAATAATCATTTCTAGGGGGTGAGTTAGGGGTATCGCCCGTGCACGATATGGACTTCAGATTTTTGGTGGTGGTTACTAGCACCACCCTTAACAAGTCCACAAAAATCCAGCGGGGCACTAGGCCTCTAACTATTTGTTTAAAAATAATCATTTCTAGGGGGTGAGTTAGGGGTATCGCCCGTGCACGATATGGACTTCAGATTTTTGGTGGTGGTTACTAGCACCACCCTTAACAAGTCCACAAAAATCCAGCGGGGCACTAGGCCTCTAACTATTTGTTTAAAAATAATCATATCTAGGGGGTGAGTTAGGGGTATCGCCCGTGCACGATATGGACTTGAGATTTTTTGTGGTGGCTACTAGCACCACCCTTAACAAGTCCACAAAAATCCAGCGGGGCACTAGGCCTCTAACTATTGTGTTTAAAATAATCATATCTAGGGGGTGAGTTAGGGGTATCGCCCGTGCACGATATGGACTTGAGATTTTTTGTGGTGGTTACTAGCACCACCCTTAACAAGTCCACAAAAATCCAGCGGGGCACTAGGCCTCTAACTATTTGTTTAAAAATAATCATTTCTAGGGGGTGAGTTAGGGGTATCGCCCGTGCACGATATGGACTTCAGATTTTTGGTGGTGGTTACTAGCACCACCCTTAACAAGTCCACAAAAATCCAGCGGGGCACTCGACCTCTAACTATTTTTTTCAAAAAAAATCATTTTTAGGGGGTGAGTTAGGGGTAGGTTTATAATTCGGGGTTAATAATTTAGGTATGATATTTTTCGAGACCCCCACTGTCTGTCTGGTATCAAAAAACAATTATTTACTTGTTTTTTAAGGTCCGATAGTCAAATTCAAAATTTAATTTTTTTTTCTAAAATCGTTCGATCGAACGTTCGGAACTTCAGGCTCATAATTTCCAGAAGGTTGTTCCAGTTTCCTTACTCCTCTAACCAGCAATTTTACTACTGTTGTCTTTTAAGCAAAAAAATATCTTTTTTACAAAGCAAATAATTGCTTTAAAAAACTCAATACTTGGATATCGTCTTTTCAAAAAACTCCCAAAAACTGACTAATTTTTCCTCACTCCACCTTCTATTTTTTTTCTCTCGCATCCCTCGTTTTAAATTTTCCAAAGTGATTTCAAAAAAATTTTCCCTTTTACCTACAAAGTGATTTCTAAAAAAAATTTTCCCAACCAAAATAAATTTTATAACCGACCGTTACAAGTCTCACCAGAGTTATTTAAGCGGTTATTAAGAAAATGGATTCTCTTTCCGATATATTTGTTAACAAATTTCTTTGGGTAACTGTTCGCAGCCAAAATGTCTTTGACTTTTTGGATGTTAGTATTGTGGTACGGCTTTTCAGAAAGTTTAATTGCTTTGTCAACGAGATTGTAGACCATTGCTGCCTTTTGGTGTGTGGGATGGAAGGAATTATAATTAAGTACTCGACCTGAAAAAGTTGGTTTTTGGTACCAGTTAGTTATGAATTTGTTACCACTTCTTTCAACCTCCACATCCAAAAAACAGAGTTTCTGGTCTACCTAATGTTCGTGTGTGAACTTAAGATGTTCATCAGCCGAGTTAAATGTTTCTAACAAGGTGTTAATCTTTGAGTTTGGTAGTACCATGAAACTATCATCAACATATCTAAAATACGTAAGGTTTCTCATATCCAGTTTACAAAAACAATCACATTCTAAATCATTCATAACAATCTCAGCAAGTATAGGGCTTAGGGGGCTGCCCATGGGGCTACCAAACTGTAAAATTCGCCATTGAACGTAAAAAAGGTCGATGACAATATAAGATTCACGGCTTTTTGGAACTCGTCCCAAGGAAGATCACAATTCCGTTGTATTTGTGCCCACCGTCTTTCTAAACTTGCAATAACCGCGTCTTGAGAGACATTCGTTAACAACGCAGTAACATCTAGTGACAAAAGGACTTCATCATCCTTCAAGTTAATATTCTCAATTTTCTTTTTGAATTCAAGGCTATTTTTTACACTATATTAAGATGGTCTAATATTCTTGCTAATGATATTGTTAATGAATTTTGAAAGGTTGTAAAGCCATGATTTATTTACTTTAGCTAAATCTTAGTTAAATCTCTTCAAAAGTAGTAATCTTTTCAAAAGTAGTAAAACGCGCGTATCATTCTAATAAAATATTGGTTTGATTACACATGTATAAACTGTTTCGCTAGCCACCGTTTAATCCTTGTTTTTGAAGTCTCTAAGGATTCGCTTTACCGTCTCAGAAGGATTGTCCCATCCAGTGGTGATGTTGAACAGCAGCAGCTGGATTGCAAGCCACACATCTTGTTGCTGGTAGACAGTTGTCTACCGGACATTGTTGCTGGTAGACAGCGTGGATTGTTGCTGGTAGACAGCGTGGATTGTTGCTGGTAGACAGCGTGGAGAGCGTGAATACTTTTCATGCAAATGTCCAGAGCATGTAAGGTGTTGTCTGCTAAGTATTCTATATTTTTGATTTCCACGTATGAAATCACATCGTCGAAAGGTTCTCTCCGACAATGATGACGTATGGCGACACATGAACTTTGTGTTTATATGTTCGATCAATTATCCGCTGCTTCTCGTCAAGCAAACTGTCAAGCACCTAGAACACCCAACCATTCATTAGATCAGTAATGCTATATTTTTTTTTTGCGGTACAGTTTTTTATTACATTTAAATGCAAAATAAATCCTTCTCTGATTTCGGCTGCTGTTGCCTTCCATTTCGGGGTAACTATTTTGTAATTCCTGATAGCAAGAACAAGGTCGCAAAAGTCCATGAGAATTTTTGCATCGCTGCGGTCTGTAATGTGAGTGATGTAATAAGTACCAAATATAATTTGGGAACCCAATTTTTGTAATGTCAAAAAATGAAATTGATTAAGGGTACCTTACCCATTCTCGATTTCTGATTTTTGCGATTTTCATTGGGCCGGTAAATGATGAAAAATCGACTTATGAGGTACGGATATATTTATACATGTAATTGAAAACCTTAAGAACAAGAAAAAAATGTAACATAGTTGTGTATGAACATTTTATAGCCTCTTTTTGCGGTCAACTAAAAGTCCTCTTTTTGGATGGCGGGCATGATTGTAATTGACTGGAACGTCTGAAACCAAAAAATCGAACGGAATTTTAAAGAGTTCATGTTTGGCTAGGGAATAGACTATTATTATTTGTTTAGGGCAAAAATTTACAAAATGGTGGACTTATGAATTTTTTTTTTTTAAAAATCCGAGTTTTTTTTTGTAAACTATTAGGCAGTAATAATAGAAGATCATCATCAATCTTTTTACAAATAGTCGAAGTTATAGCTTTTGGTGTTTAGAAAAACATATCCAAATTTCAGAACGATCGCTTTTATAGTTTTTGACTTACAATGCCCGCCAATCGTAAAAACATAGTTTCGAGAAAAATGCGTTTAAAGTTTTTGAAGTAATTTTCCGCGCCACGGCGAAACTAAGCATTTACGATTTGACGCGCCCACCATCAATCTGCTGGAACTCCAAGAGTATTCCGAATTTCGACTTGAAATTTTCAGGAAATATTTTTGAAGAGTTATAGATTCGAATAAGACAATAAAAAAAAATCGATTTTTTGAAACCGAGAATGGGTAGGGTACCCTTAAGTCTCACCAGAAGCATCCCCTGTAAGTCGTTGAACTTGTTTTTTTAAGTTTTCCCAGTTGACATGAAGGGCCTGTGTTTTATCTTTGAAGAGTCGCTCGTTGAAATCACTTACCAGCTGGAAGCATCACAAAAATGAAAATGAGTAAAAAAAAATTGAAAAAAAAAAAACAATCAAAAACAAATGATCCATTGGATCATTGTATTATTGATCATAGACCATTAGATCACTTGAACCACTTGATCACTTGATTGGTCATTTCTTTCAAATGATACTTACAAGTTCAAAACCGCTCGGCTGGCGAAGGAAAGGGTACTTTGTCATATACGAGTTCACATGACATTTCCCTTTTTTTCTAATCAATTCTCTACATTGAGCATTCTCTGTGATGAGAAGATCGTACCGGAGTCTCCAAGTCTTTTCCCAAGCTTCACCCGCTGGTGTGAGTCCACGCTCCGTTTCGAGCCACTTTAAACTTGCGACCAAGTTCTCTTCAACTGGAACTGTAAACAAATAGTTGTGCAATTGTACAAACGAAAAACTAAAATAATGTCTCGATTAAATTCAAATCTAATACCGTTGTCGCGTTCAGCTGGACGCCCACGTGATCGTTGATAGTCTCTATCACCCTCCTTTCTAAATTTTTTATTTTCGTTATGGTACCTGAACCACAATTTCCCACTCGGTTGCACGTGTTTTTTCACGCCTCTATAGATCAGAGTTCTAGAAGGAGTATAAAAAGAAGACTGAAACAGATAAAAATAAAAATTAGAAAAAAGCTTATCTTCGTGGAATATTTAATCAAATGAAAAATTCGAAATGTTGTCGAAAACTCATACCTTACTTGCATTTGGAAATATTCCAACGATTTCCTCAGCGATTTCGTCAAAATCATCAGCTGAAAGTCTGAAAATAAATTAAAAAATTCAGTAAAACTAAAAAGACTGCCAAGGTATAAAAAACAGCGAATAGTTTCGCTATTTATAACTGACAGCAGGCAATTATGAACTAGTTTGCACAGAATACTAGAAGACTCAAAAACAGTAGCATTTTGAAGTACGTACCGAATATTACGGTCCTGTCTTCTTTTCTCATCAATAATCAAGTTTGCCAGTTTTCTTTGCATACTATCATCGTTGAAGTTTTTGTTTCGCTCATAATGAGTGAAGATCGAGCTTCCGATAGAATCAGATGACTTTAGCAACTTGTAAACGTAAAGCTGAAAAAAATAAAATAATCACATAAAATACTCATCATTTGTATGACTCATTTGAAAAAGAACATTTTTTTTAGCAAAATGGTTTACGATTCGAACAATTTAACACTAGACGAACCGAAATTTCTGATTACTCACAACGAACCAACGAACAAATAAGTATACTTCTGTTTTTGCATTAAAATTCAAACAGAATGGCCAAATCACACAAAAGAATCTAACCGAAGTTTTTTTTTTCAATCGAAACTACAATAAAACAATGATTTTTTACATTAGATTCAATTTCTAAAACAATTGTTCTTTTTATCAATTTTGTTATTAAATATGTTGATTAAAAGTTACATTGCACATAAGACTGCAATGTATTGATACATTTTTGATATTAGATACAATTGATAGTACAAGCACAAGAAGTTAGTATGCATTCTAAGTGCCAATTTTCGCACTCAATTTCGATTTCAATTGAGATCCAAATGACATTAAAATAACGAGAATCACGAACAAGACGATGAAAAGTTATGGCAACTTTATAAAACAATTGGAACAAATGTTATATTTGTCTGTATATGAATATCGTGTTATCACTTTGTTATATTAAGTAACACACATTTTGCGTAAGGTGTATAAAACTATGAAATATCAAAAATGTCAAAAAAAGTTCGAAATATTAGTGTTAAGCACTGTAAATCTGACTGAATCTAAAATTGTGCACAAAATTATGGAAACAACTTAATGATAAAATAGTGTATGAATCTAAAAACAAAAATGCATCGTTAAATTCTATTTTGAAATGTTAAAATTATTCAATTTGAGCACGGCACAATAGTGACAAAATAGTTTTATGAAATAATTGCGAAACATTGAAAGCCACCTGTTTCTTTTCGTTACTATTAAAGGCTAATTTCAAACTGAGATCCGTAGGTTACAAAGCAGACATATCATGTTGATTTTTGAATTGATCAAATTTGCCCACTTAGTTCTTGTACTTTTAGAAACGGTACGTGCCTCTTCAATAGGTGTCTTATGTTGTACGACAGTGTTCAAAGTTTCTTCGTTTGCTGGAATTTTCCTTTTCTGTGATTGGCTTGTGGGGGAAGTTGATGGACCAGAATCGATTTGATCATGTTGATTGTGCAAATCCTGTCAAAACAAATTAATTTAAATTTTCACTCAATTATAAAGCAATGAAACAATGTAAAAGAATCTTAATTATTAATGAGAAGCACTCGTACGATGTCCGACAAAGATGCCATCAAAACAATATTTTTTTGCTATTAAGTTTTTATACCATTTTTTTTTTCTGAGAGACTGTCACGGAAACTGTATTTATAAGAGATAAAATTTTTCAAAACAACTTTTTTACGAATGCGACTTCAAGAAATCGGTCAGAATCGAAGCGCTGGCTGCGGCAAACTAGCGAATGCAATAGGAGAGGATGAGAACGTGAGAGAAAGAGAGAGAGACTGAGTACCAATGACAAAGATGCCACCAAAACATCCTCTGGGCCATTGGGGTTTCATAACAATTTTTTGTTAAATTATTTCGGTGCTTGTCGGTTTTCATTTTAAATAAGATTTTTGCCACATGATCAAAACATCGTCGTCTTAAATTTGTTCTTCACTCTTACCAAAACGTTGATAATGTTAAGTTTTTTGAGTCCTTGTTTGAAACGAATGCGGTCCCCCGATTTACCGATCCTAACAGAAAATTCTTCATGTTGTGGTAGCTCTAAGATTGTTCAAGGTCGTAGTTTTGCTCTGAAATTATAAAAAATAACGATTGAGATATTGTAACAATAGACAACGCAGGTAGCTATGGCCGCGCCACCTCGCGGATCTTTTTGACATTAGTGTTGGTTCTGTTTTGATTATGAAGCATTAGTCATAATGTAAAAACAACTGATTTTAATCACAAAATTTTGCACTTTCTCGTGTTTTTTGAACAAAAACCATGTCGATTATTATTACTTGTGGTTTCGAAAGTCCACTTATCTGGAGTGACAGCAACATTTTCAACATAAAATTTTTCAAAATTTACAGGACATTTCATTGCGCACAATTTCAATTTACAAATAATTAAATCATCTGGAGGGCTGGAAACATTTATGTACTGATGAAACTCATTGCTGAGAGAACGAGATACTTGTAAAATATACAACTTTTCAATACATGATTTTAACAATTGCTCTTGCTCTAAAATAACAGCAGATGTTTCCGCAACCTGATTTTGAACTTCTAACTCTGCTTTAAGCATATCAACAAAATCGCTTGATTGAGACATATGAAGTTCGTCTTCGAGGACATTTTGAACGTCAGAAAATCTGTAAACTTCTTTTTTGGATTGAAGTTTGATGAAAAGAACGACTCGACTACGACTCCTTTCCTGTATTTTTCTAACTGTGCTTCAGAAGGTCGATTAAAAGTCATAGGAAGGTCAGTCTTTGAAGTGGTGCATTCTTGATTCACGAATAAGCAGAGAGCAGCCGCATGCTTACAAAAACCCAAGCCAGCCTTACACGTGCAATAACAATCGACGACCCATCTACGATCATTAACCTATTATAAAAAAATATTTTTCATTATAACAAAACTAAAAACCACCAAAAAACTCCAATACACCATACCAAAGAAAGTTGATTTTTCAGCAAAGAAAAGAAAAATTTTCAACAAATTACCTCAACAGATGATTTGTAAAATTTAGTTTTTTTTTAAATTCTTTTATTTAACTTACACTGTTTGTCGTCAAATCTTGGAATTTAAATTTGACCCACTTCCCGGTTTCGGATAGAGCTGAAATTTTGCATACACGTTTAGTTTGGATGACAATACAATCTGGTCATTTTGTAAAAATATCAAGATGGCGGTTCCAAAATGGCGCCCGATTTTATTTAACTTACACTGTTTGTCGTCAAATCTTGGGAGTTAAATTTGACCCACTTCCCGGTTTCGGATAGAGCTGAAATTTTGCATACACGTTTAGTTTGGATGACAATGCAATCTGGCCATTTTGTAAAAATATCAAGATGGCGGTTCCAAAATGGCGCCCGATTTTTGAAATTGTGCTCCGCGACCCTCTGACATGGGTATCAAATGAAAGGATATGACAGGTAGAACACAATAAGCTATGTGGCGTCATTCCAAATTCAAAATGGCGACCAACACTTACACTGTTTGTCGTCAAATCTTGGAAGTTAAATTTGACCCACTTCCCGGTTTCGGATAGAGCTGAAATTTTGCATGCACGTTTAGTTTGGATGACAATGCAATCTGGCCATTTTGTAAAAATATCAAGATGGCGGTTCCAAAATGGCGCCCGATTTTTGAAATTGTGCTCCGCGGCCCTCTGACATGGGTATCAAATGAAAGGATATGACAGGTAGAACACAATAAGCTATGTGGCGTCATTCCAAATTCAAAATGGCGGCCAACACTTACACTGTTTGTCGTCAAATCTTGGAAGTTAAATTTGACCCACTTCCCGGTTTCGGATAGAGCTGAAATTTTGCATACACGTTTAGTTTGGATGACAATGCAATCTGGCCATTTTGTAAAAATATCAAGATGGCGGTTCCAAAATGGCGCCCGATTTTTGAAATTGTGCTCCGCGGCCCTCTGACATGGGTATCAAATGAAAGGATATGACAGGTAGAACACAATAAGCTATGTGGCTTCATTCCAAATTCAAAATGGCGGCCAACACTAAATTGCGGAAAGCTTATAATAGACTAAAAAGTAGAAAATATAACCGATCAACTTCCAATTTTGCACACTTTCGTAGTTCGGGTGGTTAATGTGTATGAATGATGAGATGAATAGTTGAGTTAAGGGTGAGTTCATAATAAGGAAGCAATACACGTTACAAAAAATCACAAACAAACACAGAGATGCTGCTGTCAACTAAATTCAACTACTCAAATACTGAACTCATGTCCGTATGCATAATTTCAACTAAACCCAGGTAGCAGAGCTGAGTCGAGTTCAGTCAACCTTAACCCAACTCGACTCCCGTTTACATGTAGTTAGACTTGGGTGCAACTTGAGTTCAACTCATCATGTATAAGTACTAAAAGCAATCTGAACTTTTTGTAAAAAAATCAAGAAGACGGTTCCGAGATGGCGGCCGTTTTTGCAATTATGTTCCACCGAGCCCACGACATGGGTATCAAATGATTACAGTAAACTGTGTGACGTAATTTTAAATCTAATAGAATTGCCATCATAAAATGGCGGAATACATATAATAAACTAAAAAGTAGAAAATAAAATAAATGGTTTAAAAATTTTTTTTTAAAAAATTCTTTTAATTAACTAAAAAATGTACTGAAAAGTAAAAAATAAAAAATATTTTAAAGAAAGCGTGAAATTTCAATTTTAATGAAAAAGTTAATTAAAAGAATGGCGCATTTTTCATCAGAAAGCGTGAAATTCTTTAAAATATTTTTTATTTTTTACTTTTCAGTACATTTTTTAGTTAATTAAAAGAATTTTTTTAAAAAAATTTTTTAACAATTTATTTTATTTAGAATTAAAAGCACCGGGTGGTTGTCTCAAAACAGTGCATTGCAATTTGCTATTGCAATTTGGGTCGAATTCTTCTGATACTTCGCTAACGTGGTTACTTTCCAACAACTTTAAGCCTTTTTTTAAACTTTGTTGGCGAAAAGTTGATAAATCCACACTTTCGAAACCACAAGTAATAATAATTGACATGGTTTTTGTTCAAAAAACACGAGAAAGTGCAAAATTTTGTGATTAAAATCAGTTGTTTTTACATTATGACTAATGCTTCATAATCAAAACAGAACCAACACTAATGTCAAAAAGATCCGCGAGGTGGCGCGGCCATAGCTACCTGCGTTGTCTATAGTATATAAGAATAGTACAAGAATCCCTACTGTAAATACGAGGGAATTTTGTATAGAAAGTAGTTACTGTTCAATACTCAGCGACTACAGGGCGCCTAAAGGGTTTTAACTCTACGCTCTGTCGCTGCGCACAATATTTAAATAAATATATATAATATTATCTTAACATAAGGTTTTATTTAAAGGAAAGTTGTGAACGATTATTACACTTAGCTCAAAATATATCTCGCAGTTATTAAAAAGTGAACTGTCACTGAAAATCGCAAAGAAGCAATTCACTTAAAAATCCAAAATTCTAAAGAAAATTTTTGAAGAATCAATTGTGCATCGGACAAAAAAGTCCTATCATTATCCCACTATCCGAGCGCCATAAAATGCTCTCTTTCATTTCCCACCCCGGTTATTTCAGTGGAGGCCTGAAAAAACTACATCTTCAAATGTTTTCTTTCACACACAACTAGCCGCTAGCACAACTAGCAGATGCGTCCCAATACCTTCCACCTTCCACAAAGCTTATAACCAATATCACAACATCATTCATCATTTTTCATCATTGCGCTCTTTTAATCCCTCATGGGACATAGGGCGGAAACAGTTGCCCTCCAGCGGACTCTGTTTTGCGCGACAGCTCTAAGCTCCGACCAGGATCTCCCAGTTGTTGCGGCTTCTGCTAGTAGGGTTCTCCTCCACGTTGTTATAGGTCTTCCGACTCGACGGGATCCTTGCGGATTCCAGTCGAGGGCCTGTTTGGCTAGATTTTCGTTTTCGCGTCGCAAGGTGTGGCCAATCCAATTCCATTTCCTTCGCCTGATTTGGTCGTCTATCCTGTCTTGGCCCGCACGGCGCATAGTTCTTCGGTTGAAATTCTATCTTGCCAGCGGATTTTTAGGATACGACGCAGGCATCTGTTGATGAAGACTTGTAGGCGCCCTGTGATGAATTGGGTGACTTTCCATGTTTCGCAACCATACAAAAGTACTGCCTTAACGTTGGAGTTGAACAGCCGCAATTTGGTATTAGTTGAGATCTCCGTTGATCTCCATATGCGGAACAGGCATGCATATGCGCCTCGTGCTTTATTTATTCTGGAACTGACATCTTCTTCTGCACCGCTATTTTCGGTAATAATACTACTGAGGTAGCAGAATTTATCGACCAGTTCCACGTCACGGTTATTCAGCGCAGTCCGTTCAATTGTGCTTGCATTTATCCGCATTTCTTTAGTTTTAGTTGGATTTAGCCTTAAGCCTGCTGGACTACTTTCTGTTGCCAAATTGTTAATCATGTTTTTGATGTCCTGGTGTCTGTGGGCCAGCAAACAGATATCATCTGCGTAGGCGAGATCCCTAAGGCGGTCTAACAAACCCCATTGTATGCCGCCTGTTCTACTATCTAGAGCGCCGATAAGGATGTCATTTATTACTATAAGAAATAGTAAAGGCGAAAGTAGGCATCCTTGTCGTACTCCTGAACTCACCTCAAAGCTGTCGAATAATTTTCCATTATGGAGAACTCTGCATTTGGAATTGTTATATAGGGCTTTTATCAATTTTATTATTTTATCAGGCAGTCCGCGTCGCCGTAGTGCCTGCCATATAAAGCTCCTATTGACCGAGTCGAACGCTTTCTCATAATATACGAAAGCAAGGTAAAGGGGGGATCGGAATTCAGTAGACTGCTCCTAGTCCAGTCAAAATAGACAATACAGTTTGCATTAATTCCGAACAAGCTGGATTTTTGTGCAGGCCTTGGATGCGTCATTACAAATGACATGACTTGTGCGTTGTTTTTTATTCGAGGTCAAAGGTCACAAATTTGCGTTTTTTGCGTATATCTCTGAAACAACGCGAGCTATCGAAAAATGGTTTAGACAAAGTTTGTAGATCGTAAAATTGTCTACAAAAAAGATCCCAACACTTTTCTTCTACAAAGCATCGTTTTCGAGATATCGTGACTTTAGACCGCAGGAAAGTCGAATTTTCGACCATATGCACACATTTCCGCACCACCTCTGAGGTATTATACACGGCGCTTTTTTTTAACGTGGTTTCCCCAGTAGGAATACTCCACAATATATTTTGATCGAGAGAATGTAATGGGACACTATTTTATTTAAGATTTTTTTTTTATTTAAATTTAATGAAAATTTTAACAACAAGAAAATTACCTAATCGTTCATCATCAAATTCTTCATAGTCACTCGTTTCTTCCTCTTCACTGTCTTCTTCCTCTTCTTGCTCGATTTGTGTAGACGAGAGATATATCAGTTCATCAATTTCGAAACAATCTTCATCTGTTGCATTTGATTCAATGTTGGTGCAAGATTGGCCTTGACAATTGGTACATACCGATGAACAATACAATCCAACTTTTCTGCACCCGCAATTGTTTGTGCAGCCTTTTTTGCAATTACAAAAAATTGTATTGAGTAATTTTTCTGGAGCAGGTGGCAGTAAAGTCTGAATTGGCTCCAAACTATTATTCATCAATTTCCAGCCCCAATCTTCAGGATTTAGATCATTGCCTAGCCACACTTGCACTTGGTAGAACACACGAAACAAGTGTTGATAAGCAGAAGCAGATGTTGGAGTGAGACAAGATAACTGCACTCTCTTATTGTTTCTTGTATTTTTCACAAAACTCAAATATCTATACTTATCTATCGATTCTATTTTTTTTGGAGCTCCATAAATTGCAAGGAGAACACGAATTCCATTGGTGAGGATAACATCTGCTGACGAGTTAATATTTGTAAATACTTTTGCGTTATCAATCAAGTCTTTACGTTTTTCAAACAATTTGAATACTGTATTTTTGCCTCTTTTGAAAATTGCTGATGTCGTATCGCAGCCAGTTATCGCATGAAGGAATAATATATGAGGCTGACATTTTGGATATGCAGTTAAACTTTGTGAAGAATATATTTTCGTTTGAACTTGAGCTCTCCCAGGTTTTAAAAAGTAAATGATCTTATCTTTTGGTGTTCGTGAAGTTAATATTACTAACAAATCTACATCTTCTCCAACAACGATAGTTGGATTGGTGCTATTGAATTGTTCAATTGCGGTTTCAATAATGAGGACATTAGCGTCATTTTGAGCTTGTTTCACAACAATATTGGCAGCTGCAAATTCTTCACATAACATTGAAATCAAACGAGATTTATTGTGAGTATTAGCAAGAAACTGCTGTTGGTTTGTCGAAACAGTCATTGATCGATCAAAAACTATATCAGTCGATGAAGATGTCTGTTTAGCTCGACGACGTTGTTCTGCAGCTTTGATATTTTTTGTATAATCAGTGTAACCGTCAAATATTATAGTAACGTTGCACACTGGCGAAATATACAAAAAAGATGGCCAAAACTATTTCTCTTGAAAATCATAGCGTAATTGTTTTATAATAGTTAAAATTTTTAAATAAAACAACTCAGTTCAATTTTTCCATTGTTGTACGTTAAATTACGAAGATTTTGCGGGGTCTCCGAGCCTCCTACGATTTTTTTTGGGGTCGTGGATGGTAAAAGTATAAAATGCATAAGTGCATTTTACCTGTTGTCCGCAAAATGTTGCAACTTTCATCTTCTCCTAGGACCACAATGCCGGAAAATCCGGATTTTTGTTATATTTTATAATTATAGTAATAGTTTTACGAAAATTATAAGGTATCTTGCAGCGTCCTACGATGGTTTTTGGGGCTCTGGGAGGTAAAAATGTGGTTTAATTTAAGCGAAAAAGAGGTTTTTTTGCTGAAATTACATAAATAACGCAGTAAATAGACGGATGTATATATAAATTGCGTGTTTATATATAAAATATATATAAAGACAGTCGGAAAAAGGGGGAAACGGGGGAAAAGGGGGACTGCTTTTATATAATATAATTAGATCTCGTCGATTTATCGACTGTGCTGCAACTGTAGCGTTCCCTGAAAAAAAAACCTATACTTTTATTCATGGACTCAGTTTATCGAAATTAGCACATTTTAGCATTTGGACTTGCATTGATCTGAAAGCTAACAAATTAAACTTTACAAAAAAATAACAAAGACAGCGGAATTCAAGAGAATCATATATATTTACGTTAAATTATTACATTATAAATGTACGAAATATACATTCCTATACAATGTCGACAATATGAATGAAACCCCGAACGGAATAACGCAACAAGCTACAAAATGAAAATTCCTTACCTCCTGAAACAGGTTCCATGTCAAAAACCAATATTTATTATAAACAAATAAAAATATGAGCAAATAATATATCAACATAAATCTAAACTAAATTCAGCTCAGAGAAGTTTTCGAATTTCTTGGAAGTGTCATGGTGGTTTGCGCGCCATCTTCAGCGCGAAAAGTACTTACCAAGCAGCGCCATCTATCAATTTATTAGTTTACCTTATTTAAACCGTTTTGCAACCAAATTTTTTATAGCCTTTTTGGCCAGCTTTTTTGCATATTTCGCCAGTGTGC
>CATLJY010000056.1:0-58506 GCA_949987705.1 Thereva unica
AACAAAGGAATGTCCTTTGATTCATTAATTGGCATATGCTGTGATGGTGAACCAGCAAATACTGGCATAAAAAATGGAATATTGCGACGATTCGAACTACAGTTACACAGACCACTGCATTGGTTTGTGTGCCTTATCCACTTTAACGAGCTTCCGCTGCGGCATTTGTTTGACACGTTAGAAAGATCATCCACCACTGGACCACGAACGACAACCGGAACGTTAAACAAACAAATTGAAACTTGTGAAAAACTTCCGGTACGTAATTGTTATAACTTTTTTCATACCATTTTTACTTCTATTACTTATTTATAATGTGTTTAAAATAATAAAATCGCCTTTTAATTCATCTAATCTTTACAGGTTGTAGCTGATTTTGAAAAAATCCAACTAGAGAATATGCCTCCAGCAATGGAAGAAGGAGGTGAATTATCTACGGATTTAAAGTACTTGTACAAGTTGGCCAATGCGATTTCTAATGGTTTTATTCCGGAGGATTTGGCTAACATTAAACCAGGGCCAATTGCACATTCTCGCTGGCTCACCAAGGCCAATAGGTTATTACGGTTATATGTGACAACGAATAAGCCATCTAAGAATTTGAAAACTCTAGTAGCCTACATAATGAAAGTTTATACGCCAATGTATTTCAATATTAAGTATTATAACTCTGTCGTGTATGGTAGCGCATTATTTTAAACACATTATAAATAAGTAATAGAAGTAAAAATGGTATGAAAAAAGTTATAACAATTACGTACCGGAAGTTTTTCACAAGTTTCAATTTGTTTGTTTAACGTTCCGGTTGTCGTTCGTGGTCCAGTGGTGGATGATCTTTCTAACGTGTCAAACAAATGCCGCAGCGGAAGCTCGTTAAAGTGGATAAGGCACACAAACCAATGCAGTGGTCTGTGTAACTGTAGTTCGAATCGTCGCAATATTCCATTTTTTATGCCAGTATTTGCTGGTTCACCATCACAGCATATGCCAATTAATGAATCAAAGGACATTCCTTTGTTGATGAAAAATTCGTTCAATTTTTTGACCTTAGTTTCCGCATCTTCATTTTCCAATTTTACGTAGCCTATTAATTGGGAATTAGGCTCCTTCAAAACAACTAGATGAGGCTCTTTTACCATCGTTTGATGAAATTTTTGATCTATTTTCTCTCTCGTTAAAGAATCATTTTTTCTGCCATCAAACGAAAATGCTATTAAACTGGAAGCGTCATACCGGTTACGAAGCACTTCTTGTCTACATTTCATTTTTTCTCTACGAACTTTTGCTTTATCCATAATTACAAAATTACCACGGTCATCTCTTACGTTAATGTCTTCCATAAGACATGTTGCCATAGCTGAAGCTATTCTGTCAGGCACACCAAATCTGTCACAAATCATAGCAAACTTCGAAGCATCGTATCTAGGGGTATAAGGTCCTCGTTTCGTTGGAGAAAGATCTTCCGCACTATCTTCATCATCAACATGGATATTTGTTCGATCAGGTATGTATGGTTGATCGCTGCTCTCTATAGTTGCTGGTATTATTGTAGATATAGGTACCTCCTCTACATTTTCTGTCGTATATTCTGGTATCATACATTTTCTGTCATTATGTTGATCTAGCATAAACTCTTTTAAGTGTTCTGGAATCAAGCCACATGAACATAAATTTGTTTTTAAGTCACATTCACATTTTCCGATATAAAATAATTCGTTTGTGGATTGTACGAATGCTCTAAATGATCTGCCTTTCGTTCTGTTCTTATCCGCGGTTTGATATCTGTCAAGCAAAGTATTCAATTTTCTACCAATACTGGTTTTGGCAATAGTTCTAATATTCAGTTTACCCCAAATTTCAAGCAATTTATCTACTACATAAGGAGTTAAAGTCTTATACGAGAACATTTTACTTTGAACTTTAGCACGATCGCCCAGCAAGAAATAATATCTTAAGATATCCACTTTATTTGGCAGATTCACACCACTTAATTCACTAGACACACCAAAAGCACTAATATCTTGAGAAGGCATATGTGTCAAACAACTTCCGGAGCTTGTTGATGCTATTTAATCTTGCGAAGTAGACGGCACTGGATCCATAGTATATTAGGTTCTAAATGTTCTTATATACACAAATCAAATAAAAAATACTTATAAAAATAAGAAATACAAAAATTACTTTTACTTTTTTCACAATAGATTCGTTAACTCACGGCGATGCCTAGGAGCGAACTGAACTTTCAGGTTCCTATATCTATTTCCAACATTCCTTACAAATCGTAATTTCGCGGAACTCCTAATAACCTATTTTACTATCTTACTTTTATTGTCCTGCTTTGATTTTCCATCGGCTATTTCTGTGGAGTATATTTATGTTTATTACATGTGTCGCCTACTTTTTACTCTTTCATACAATTTATTACCCGTAATTATTGCTATATTTCGTACCTACTTATATGTAGGTAATTCTTCTGAAAGGCCCTTTTATTAACCGCCGCAAAACATGATTGTCTCAATATTGCTTCCTGTGAACTAGGGGTGGGATTTCCCTGTTTTTGTTCACTATATTGTTTGTTTGATTTTTTTCCACTTGGACTTGCATTGTTTTACACCTATACGAATTTTAATACTTTCTCTTCTTATTAACTTTAGATTTATGTAATTTTCTTTATTATTATTAATTTTAAATTTATTGAAATTAGTAATGTTTTAATTGAGACCTGCCTTTTAATGGTTTATAATTTGTTTAACTAGAGAATGAGTATATTTATATTGTTTACACTTCATTGAAATGGCGCTAAAACAAGAATGAACCACTCCATGAAACATAAGCCATTTATAATTTGGGGTTGCTATAATAATTCTTCTTGAAAAATAGTGATAAAACATACGAAATATGGATAAAATGTACGAAAGCGTCATCTAGCGGCACTGGTAAATAAAAATAAACATCAGAAATAAATTCCTTGACCCAAAAAACCCCTATATCTGTGTACTTGGAGAAAAAAACTTGTATTTTTATCTTTTTAAATTAATTAAATCATAAAAATGCCTATTTTTAAAAATCCGGAGGCTCAAATTCAACTTTCGAACTATGGTTTCTTGGGCAAAGTTGCTCAAAATTACCCATAGAATATCCTAATATATATATATATATATATATATATATATATATATATATATATATATATATATATATATATATATATATATATATATATATATATATATGGTCGATTCTCCGGAACTTTTAACCTGCTTGTCGCTTCAAAATTTTTAAGAATTACAATTTTTGTAGGAAGATTAAAAATAAAAGAAGCTATCGATAATGTTAAGAAATTATTAATGAGCAATGAGATATAAGTACGAAGTCATTTAAAACGATATTTTGCAATGACATTTGAAAAAATGTTCCGTTACCTGTCACTTTTCGGCCTGTCTTTAGCGCTAAACTGAATGAAAAACTATTTATATTTGTGATAGGAAGCGTTGAAAAAAATAGTGAAAAGTCAAAACTTGTAGTTTAACTCTTAAGGAAAAATGCAGTTGTGTTCGGTGCAGTGTCAAATCGCTATATTTTCCAAAAAACAACTCTGAAGTTTGTCCCTAGGTTTGGACGTCAAAGTTGTAACCCGCATGGTAAGTCGAAGTACTCAGAATTGTCTCATTTTATCATAAAATTTTTTAAACGCACTTATTGTTCAGACACTAACGAACATGTGCATACATTTTGTGACAAAAATAAGTTGAAATTGGTTGATTTTTGGGCAAAACTGGCTAACGTGAACGTAGGTTACATTTAAATGTCAAAGTTGTAACTGCAATTAATTTGCTCATATTACATTAAATTCATCCCCGTAAATTTTCTTATGACCTATTGTAACTAGTTAAATCATATGTAACGTTTCCTTCGCTTAAATTGTTTCATGAATCTTAAAAAAAAGTAATTTAAGCGAATGTCAAAATTGTAACCATCCGAATTTGAAATGTCAAAATTGTAACCATGTCATGTCATGTCATGTTTTCATAAAAATAAATATGCGCATTGAATTTTTTAATGTTCTACATCAGAAAACATTCATTGATCATTGATCGTTGGTCGTGTTAGACATTTCTTCAGTATGAGTGATAATGTGGTTGCTGCTAATATTTGCGGCAAATGCCAAGAAGTGTTGTTCGAGAAAAGAAATATTATTTGCTTTCTGTGCGGGAAATCCTTTCATAAACGCTGCTCTCGGCTCGACGAGGACATTATTAAGCTCATTGACTCGCATGATTCCTTACTTTGGAAGTGTGCTAAGTGTGATTCCTTGCCTATCAGCGCTTTGTTGTTGAAAATCGGGGAATTGGCCTCTGATATTGCTTTCGTGAAGGATGAATTCCTGAAGTTCATTAAATGCAGAGACGATGGTTCTACTGTTAAAGCTCATAATAACCGCAGATCACTTTCTGTATCCTCGGCAAAGTCATTACGGAGTTCCATGGTTGAAAGTGCATCATCGAGAACCGCTGCGTCTGCTAATTCTAAAAAACCCGCAACGGTTTCATCATTGAAGAAGAAATCATCTTCAATACTCAAATCGGATTCTCACGCCTCTGGCTCTGGCTGTGGAGCTGCGGTTGTTTCGGTTGGGACGGCGACCAACGCATTTGATAAGGGAGCTGTACTTGCTGATAAGAGTAGTGGAAGTGGTTCTCCTGCCGCTGCTGTTGCTGCTGTTTTTAATAATGTTTCGGCTAATGATGGTGTGTCTACTAAGGACGTTGCTGCTGCTGTTGTGTCTCATAACATTGGCATTGCTCAGGTTGCTGCTGTTACTAATTCTGGTGCTAATGCTGCTGTTTCTAATAATATTTCTGCTATTGATGTGGTTGGTGTTGCTACTAATGACGTTGCTGCTGCTGTGTCTCATAACACGGGCAATGTTCGCGATTCCGGTAATGATTGGATGGAGGTGCGTCGTAAGAGGCGTAGCCAAATTCGTGTTGTTGGGACAGCGTTGGATTGTAAGGACATTTCTGCCATTGTGGAATTAAAGTGGCTTCATTTATCCAGGTTGCATCCATTGACGACTGAAGATAATAGTGTTAACTATATATCTTCATCTTTATGTATTGATCGTGCTAGATTTCGATGTAAACGTTTGGTTAAGACGGATTTTGACCATACCTCGCTGAGGTTTACGACCTTCAAGCTGGGTGTTCCGGAGCATGTTTTTGATAAAATTTTAGATCCTGAATTGTGGCCCGTTGGAGTTGTAGTCCGTAAGTTCGTGAATCCTCCAAAAAACTCCGTTCCATCGAAGCTGGATCAACCTGTAACATAGCTAAACTGTCATCATCCAGTAGTGAATTCATTTCATTATATTATCAAAATATTCGGGGCATGTCTTCTAAGTCCCGTGATATTTATTTAAATGCTATAACTAATGATTTTAATATTATTGTTCTGACGGAAACATGGCTTTCATCAACACATTTAACTTCCGAGTTTTTCGATGAGAATAAGTTCATTGTTTATAGAAGAGACCGCTGCCCTATTTCGACTGGAAGATCACGTGGAGGTGGTGTGCTTATTGCAGTTAAGGCTGATATTCGTTCTAGATTGCTAACACTTGAAGTTGAGGATGCTGAAGTTGAACAACTTGCTATTTGTGTTTTAATTCCGGGACTGGGAAGTTTAAAAATTTGTGTTAGCTATATTCCGCCAGTGTCTTCTGTTGTGATTTATGAGGCGCATGCAAGAAATCTCAACACCCTGTTTACAGACGTCCCACCTGATGAATTCATATGCATTTTAGGAGATTTTAATCTACCCAACATAAACTGGTCTCACTGCGAAGATGATAATAATAATCTTTCACCGCTGAACTTTTCATCTCGAAGTGAATGTCTAATTATTGATACTGCTTTATCTTTGAATTTAAATCAGGTTAACAGGTTTTATAATTGTATTGGAAGGATTTTAGATTTAGCTTTTATTAGCCCAGATTTGATTTGTAATGCATTTGAAGCACTGCAGCCTTTAGCTAAGATTGACATTTTTCACAAACCTTTTGTACTTGATATCTGCACCTATAAATTTGCTTCAATTGCAATTAATGTTAGTTCATCTAAATATAATTTTATTAAAGGTGATTATAATGGACTGAATAATTATTTGCAATCTGTGAACTGGGACAGGGAACTTGAATGCTTTTCTTCTAATCTAGATAATTACTATTCGAGGTTCCTTGAATTGGTTCATGTTGGTGTTACGCGTTTCATTCCAATCGTTGTTCATGTGTCTTCTAATCATCCGCCTTGGTTAAATAAAGGTTTGTTGAGGCTTAAAAATGCTAAAAATAAAGCTCACAAAATTTCAAGGCTTCATTGCAATGATTACAATTTAGCCAAATTCAAAAGACTTCATAAAGAATACCAATTTTTCAATAGATTTTTATATAATCAATATATTACAACTATTGAAAATAACATAAAAAATGATTGCAGGGCTTTCTGGACTTACATGAAATCTAAACGTGTTTCGTCTACCATGCCGGCTTGCATGGAGTACAAGAGTCTACTTTCTAATAGTTTGCAAGAAAGCTGTGATCTTTTTGCTGATTATTTTGAATCTGTCTATATGTCCAATCATAATAGTGGTCCTAGCTCTGAGTGTATTGATTTAGATTCAATTGTCGATCTTGGTCTTATTCAATTAGAGCAGGGTGAAGTTGAATTATGCCTAAAGGATTTAAGTGGTGACATTTTTCATGGACCTGACTTAATGTGTAACTTATTATTAAAGAAATGTTACTCTAGCCTCTCTTATGTTCTTACCCAAGTGTTTAATCTGTCCTTGAAGTTTGGTTTATTCCTTGACTCTTGGAAATTTTCGTATATTAAACCGCTTTATAAATCGGGTTGTCGTAATAAAATTAATAATTATAGAGGTATTGCGAAGTTATTACCTGTTCCTAAATGTTTTGAAAGCCTGGTAAAACACAGACTTGAATTTGTTGTGAACAATTGTATATGTGATGAACAACATGGTTTTATGAAAGGGAAGTCCACTACCACTAACCTGGTAGTGTTTAAGAACTACACAATTAATGCTATGGAACAGGGTAAGCAGGTTGATGTTATCTATACGGATTTTGTCAAAGCTTTTGACCGTGTCGATATTGCACTATTAATAAGGAAATTACGCGCAATTGGTTTTCATTCTTCTCTTCTTAATTGGATAAGTTCCTATCTTATTGGCCGTAAGCAGTGTGTTCTAATTGATACATGTATGTCGAGAATATTTGCAGTTAAATCAGGTGTTCCACAAGGTAGTCATCTTGGTCCGTTATTATTCATAATTTTTATTAATGATGCTTGTAGTATATTTTCTCGTGTCAATGCGCTATTATTTGCGGATGATATGAAGATTTTTACTTCAATTTCTTCTTTATCCGACTGTAGTATTCTTCAAAAAGAACTTGATATCTTTTTTTCTTGGATCAAAGCTAATAGGTTGGAGCTAAATCCCCTTAAATGTAAAAAAATGTATTTTTATCGACTTATTGTTCCGTTTTCTCATTCTTATAATATTAATGGTGTGATTATTGATTCTCCTGATACTATTTGTGATCTTGGTCTTAATCTTGACCATAGATTTAGTTCATCTTGCCATGTTGATATAGTATGCTCAAAAGCATTTAAAATGCTTGGTTTTCTAAAACGAAATTCTATTGACTTCCGAGATTCTTTTACGTTAAAAGTCCTTTACATGTCTCTTGCTCGTTCTCACTTAGAGTACGCATCTGTGGTCTGGAATCCCCTTAGCTCTTTCCACAGCTCTCGTATCGAATCTATTCAAAAGTCTTTTACTCGTTTTGCTCTACGTAAAATTAGTTGGCAAAACAGTATTCCTTCATATAATTCTAGATGTTTGCTTCTTGGACTTCCGACTTTAGAAACTAGAAGAAATATCGCTAGTGTAATGTTTGTCAGAGATATTTTATGTTCCCGAATTAAATCTGCTTAATTGCTTTCTCTTTTTAATATTTATGCACCTGGCGTATCTTTAAGATCTAGACCTCTATTGTGTGTCTCTCAGCATAGGACTGTTTATGGCCAACATGAACCAGTAACGTTTTGCTCTGACCTCTTTAATAAAATTTACGATTCAATTGATTTAACCCTAGATAGAAATGCATTCAAGTCCATTCTTTGTAATAATGTTGGTTATTGATATTGTATCATCTTTTGCCTAGTGTTTAATACAACAATTAGTTTTCTAAGGTTTTTTTTTGGCTTTGTTAATTTTGTTATATTCATAGTTATAGTAAATTATTTTACGGGCATCTGTCTGTTGGAGACTTACTCTGTAGACTGTAAATATATATATATATATATATATATATATATATATATATATATATATATATATATATATATACAGGGTGTCCCACATAAACTTACAAAGCGGCCTATTTTCATGGTATATATATATATATATATATATATATATATATATATATATATATATATATATATATATATATATATATATATATATATATATATATTTAAAACCGTATAACCTATTTTCATGGTTATAGTACCAGTGCACGCAGAATTTCTCCACCTGTCTACAGGTAAAAATAATGGTCCTATCTTACCAACTTTTGGAGTTATGAATCGCCAAAGTCAAAATTTTGTTATTTTTTCACTAAAATTTCTACTAAAATCACCTTTTTCTCCAAAAAGTACGTGATAAACCAATATTTTTTTTAAAAAAATTGGAAAGTTTGGACAATTTCCTATGAATAATGTATAATAACTTTTACGCTACGGCCTTTACTTTTGAAGTTGTAAGCAATTTTAATGTTAAAATTTGCCTAATTTGGTGCTTATTTGGTGCTTTTCGATAAAGCTCAGATGGAAAAGTACTAAAGAAGGACGGAATACAGCCAATTTCAACATTAAAAAAAAAATTTTAAAAACCGACATCAGAAAAAAAAACCGCGATACACAAAAAAGGATGAAATAATTGTTTGTAATTCTTAACAACATCAATCCAATAAGAATGGATCTAGAAAGAAGAATCACTTTTGAAGACGGTGCTAATACATGTGGGGATATATTAAGGGCATAAGCCTAACAAAGAAATGTAAACAATTGCCGAAGCAAGAGTTAGTGCAATCAAAGTCAACTACTACCTGGCACCGTCTTCAAAAGTGATTCTTCTTTCTAGATCCATTCTTATTGGATTGATGTTGTTAAGAATTACAAACAATTATTTCATCCTTTTTTGTGTATCGCGGGTTTTTTTCTGAAGTCGGTTTTTAAAATTTTTTTTTATTTCGTGCTTTTTAGTCCATTCATTTTTTAATATTGCCTGTCATTGCAAGGAGCCTACGTTTTTACGACGCCACATAGCGAAGTGTATTCTACTTGTCACACCTTTTCATTTGATACCCATGTCTGGGGTCGGGGAGCGCAATTGCAAAATTTGATTGCAGATTGTATTGTCATGCGAACTATATGTATGTGCAAAATTTGCAGTTGATCGGTTATATGGAACTGGGTCAAAATCAAGTTGCAAGATTTGTTTACACTATACACACATACAGATCAAGATAATATAAGGCATATAAAAAGTTAAGTTGCCATTGATATCGGGGAAATTAAATGTAAACATTAAACTTCTTTGATTCTTCATCCACGTCATGGTATATTTATTTATTCGATATAAACATTAGTTTTTTGAACTGCAAATTTCGCCATAATTTCGTTCTTATCGGCTTTTGTTCTGGAAGCAAATTTACAGACGCAGTCACGTCGAAAACTTGTTTAATATGGAACAAAATTCCCCGAAGGAAATTAAAAAATAATTATTTTATCGATATATAGAAAAAAAGCACCGCGAGCCCTTGGGATCGAACTCGCATCCCACAGACCCCACAGACAAGAATACTTGTCTCTAGCCCTTTGCGCTATGTCAAGTACTATCGGCCGCTGACCAATATGTTAATAAATCATTTCAGAAAAAAGAAAAAGAGAAAAAGAAAAAAACCGGCTGCCCCGACCGGAATCGAACCTGAAACGCTGAATCGAGGATCCGACGCTCTACCCACTCCGCCATCGGCCTGCTGCCAGATTTACAACAATAAAGTAATTTGTTCGGTGCCCATGAAATGTTTAGGTTGAACTTTAACAGGTTGAATTTTAACAGTTTTTTCTGCCTAACTTCGAACTCCGTTATCAGAATTTAGAAAAAATTTAACGGGACCACCGTGGGAAGCTCCCCCTTCAAATGAACCAAAAAAATAGCAAAAAAGTTATTGGGTTACAAAGTTATGCGTGAACAGGACCACAAAATACCTACACGTCGAATTGAGTAACCTCCTCTTTTTTTGAAGTCGGTTAAAAATGCTTATAACTTCAAAACTGGAGGCCGTAGCGTAGAAGTTGTATTACATTATTCATAGGAAATTGTCCACGCTTTCCAATTTTTTAAAAAAATATTGGTTTATCACGTATTTTTTGGAGAAAAAGGTGGTTTTAGTTGAAATTTTAGTGAATATATATATACAAGCTGGGACCCGGTGCGCCTACGCTGCACCCATAAGTCAATAGTAAACAATAAAAACCATCCATTGACTTAATATTTTTCGAGATATCTTGCGTCAGCCGCCATGAATCGGTATATTGAGTCTACTACATTGCTTATTGTATTCTACTTATCATACCCTTTCATTTGATACCCATATTGAGGGGATTGTGAAGAAAGTGGTAATCCGGCCTTTTTAGACGGCCGCCATGGATCTAAAGATATATTTTGTATACTACATTGCTTATTGTATTCTACTTATCATACCCTTTCATTTGATACCCATGTCGAGGTGGTTGTGAAGAAAGTGGTAATTCGGCCTCTTGAGACGGCCGCCATGGATCTAAAGATATATTTTGTATACTACATTCCTTATTGTATTCTACTTATCATACCCTTTCATTTGATACCCATGTCGAGGTGGTTGTGAAGAAAGTGGTACACCGCCCTCTTGAGACGGCCGCCATGGATCATTTTAGTTTCAATAGCGTCATGGCCGACCTATTGTTTGACAGCTGCGTAAATTTGAAATTTTCATTAAATGTAATGATTCAATTTAATGACAATTTTACATTTGTCAAACAATAGGTAGGCCATGAAGCTATTGAAACTAAAATGAAGTGAAAATTCCTAAAATTACCATTTACCTACCAAATATACACAAAAAATTTCATGCAAATTGGTCAACCCGTTTCGGAGGAGTACGGTAACAAACACTGTGACACGAGATTTTTATAGATATATATATATATATATATATATATATATATATATATATATATATATATATATATATATATATATATACAGGGTGTGGAAAAGGTGTGGGAACGGTTCGATATTTCCTGAAGGGTAGGTTTTCGTGAAAAAAGTTTGTAGCAAAAGTTGCTCAGGTTGGAGGGTAGAATCGTTTGCACACGAAACTCACCCCCACCCACTCACCCCCTCGCAGGGGGTGGGGGTAAGTCTGAAATTTCAAATGGCAACCCCTATTTTTTCTCACGGATTGTGATTCTCCGAAGAAAAATATGAAACTTTTGTCTTAAAATTTTTTTTATCCGAAGCTTCCCTGCACCCCCAAAACGAATTTTTAGGGGTGGGGAATAGTCCGGCAATTGTTCGATATTTCCTGAAGGGTAGGTTTTCGTGAAAAAAGTTTGTACAAAAACTTGTTCAGCTTGGAGGGTAGAATCATTTGCACATGAAAGTCACCCCCACCCACTCACCCCCGCAGGGGGTGGGGGTAACTCTAAAATTTTAAATAGCAACCCCTATTTTTTCACGCATTATGATTCTCCGAAGAAAAATATGAAATTTTTGTCTTAAAATTTTTTTATCCGAAGCTTCCCTGCACCCCAAACGAATTTTTGGGGGTGGAAAATGTCCGAGAACGGTTCGATATTTCCTGAAAGGTAAGTTTTCGTGAAAAAAGTTTGTAGCAAAAGTTGCTCAGCTTGGAGGGTGGAATCGTTTGCAGACGAAACTCACCCCCTCGCAAGGGGTGGGGGTAGGTCTGAAATTTCAAATGGCAACCTCTATTTTTTCTCACGGATTGTGATTCTCCAAAGAAAAATATGAAATTTTTGCCAAACATTTTTTTTTATCCGAAGCACCCCTGCAACCCTAAAAATTAAAATTCAAGAACTCTGGACCATTGAATCATCGATCGTTTATTATAAATAACAGATGAGTAACTAATAAAACTCCACTTTACAAATTAAAAAAAAATTGTCTTTCAGTTCATAATAAATAAGACTACAAAATAATAAATATAATTTATAATTAAAAATCATTGAAAATAGTGTTTGTTGGTTTATTTGCTCTTTAACCCTTCACTGTTTGTACTGTTCGAAATGACCTCCCCGGATTTCTTGACATTTCGATAGTCTATAGTAAACTTCTTGAGAAGCTTTTTTAATTGTGTTTTGGGGAATCACTGAACATTCATACTCGATTCGCCGTTTTAATTCTTCAATAGTCACGGGATCAGTTGCGTAAACTTTACTTTTTACATAACCCCATAAAAAAAATCTAATGGCGTTAAGTCTGGGGATCTAGGTGGCCATTCCAAAGGTCCTCTACGACCTATCCAGCGATCCGGAAAAGTTGTGTCTAAAAAATTTCGAACCACAATCGCATTATGAGGAGCTGCGCCGTCCTGTTGAAACCAGACATCATCCATATCCCCACCGACAGTTTCGTTCATTGCTGACACGATTTTTTCCCTGAGCATCTGGAGATATTTTTCCTGGTTCAAATTTCCATCGATGAAAAATGGACCAATAATTTTGTCGTTCATAATGCCAGCCCAAACATTCAACTTTTGCGGATACTGAATGTTTTTTTCGAGCATCCAGTAAGGATTCGAATCCGTCCAATATCGGAAATTTTGATGATTGACGTTTCCATCTAGTTGAAACGTCGCTTCGTCAGAGAAAGTCAGTTTTTCAAGAAACCGCGGATTTTGAGTGAATCTCCGATCCATCAGTTCACAAAACTCTATTCGTCGATCATAGTCATCGGGGAAAAGTTTTTGATGAAGTTGCATTTTGTATGGGTGGTACTTGTTCTTATGTAGGTAATTCCAGACTGTCTTGTGATCGACACTATGCAGGAGACCAAGTTGGCGCGTCGACGCGTGTGGATCTTCGACGAAAGATTGCATGATGTCCATGGCTTTGTCATCAGTTATTTTTGGACGTCCTTTTTTTGGCCGGTTTTTGTTAGTGCCAGTAGATTCAAAACGATTGACAGTACGATATACTGTTGATTTTGAAATAAGGTGATCACCGTTCCGAAAGTCCCTATTGAAAGTTTGTCGTACGCTCTGATATGATCTTTGACGAGTTCCGTAGCCTCGAATCATCAACAACAGAACACGTTCTCTTTCTGATAATTCCCCCATCTTAAAACTGAATCTAAAAAAGAAACCAATTTTTTAATGTAAAGTTAAATTAAAATATTACTCGGTTAAGTTGTCTACTCAGAATCCCATGTAAAAATTTTATACCCGAATCAAATTATGTTGTAAATAAAGTCTTCAAATTATGTTGTAAATAAAATCTTAAATAATCGAATGATCCGATAATCAAACGATCTAAAAATAAAATGATTGAACATTTTCATAATCAAGTGAGCTCACAATGATTTCATCACTCGAATGATCAAATGCATTCTCTCTTGTTCGCTCGCTCATTCACGTTCGTTCACTCTCACTTTGATTGTCCACATCAGTTTAGTTTAAAAAAAAAGTTTTTAACAGGCTAAGTTAAAATAATTAAAATTTGAACAATTTCATTCTTTGTTGGGCCATAGCCAAGCTGTACCAACAGACAAAAATTAATTATTTTTATTCCTTTGTTTTGCAAAAATCATAACTGAATTTAACCATTTTTATTATGTGCAAATAGAAATAAACATTGACTAAAAAAGGTAATGTAGTTGAGTTGCAATAGCGTAAAAACACCAAATGAAGCAAATTTTTTTAAAACATTAAGGTATTTCTTAATTTGAATTTCGTAGTTAAATTCGTTATGAAGAGACAAATAAAATAAGCACACAGACGTCAAAAAAATGTTACAAGATAACGTCAAAATCATGAAAAATCCAATTTTTTAAGGATAAAAACAGATAACCGGTTTCAAGAACTGAACGCTTTATTTTTGGGACGGCAGAGTAGACAACTTACATGGTATAACAATGAATTTTGCAAACTTACCAGGTTTAGTAACGAAAACGAAAAAAGAAAAGGTCAACAAAGCAAAACATCACTGCAAATCACTTATTTTGTTTTATGCGCAATTTCAGAAGCGTCTTTCAAAGAAAACTGAGTAGAAAAGAATGGTTGAAATTGGTCAATACCTCATTTTTCAACAAAAAATTCAAACACATGGAACAAGAATACTCAAGTTCCTGATTTTTTCAAAAAATATTTCTTTGTTATTTCGCTTTCGAATTTTTTATGACATTTCAGCAGAAACTCGCGCAACAGATGTTGCACTCCGGATTTTCATTTACCTTTCTTACATTCCTAAGTATCTAAGGCGACCGCGCTGTGAAAATCGCTTAAGTAACGCTGAGAGTGGGGCGCACTGACACGCGGAGCGCCGCGATTATAAAATTTTACGAGGATTCTAAATCTGTAAAAAAATAGAGGTTGTCATTTAAAAAAACAAGATGATTGTTTAAAAAACAATCGAATTAACTATTTTTCAAATACATAATTAAATATTCAATCTGATAGTTTGCGTGATTCTCTACAATTTTGAAAATGGAAAAGATTTTCAAAAAATCGATATTTTTCGAGATATCAGCCCGTTCCGCTTCTTTTTCCCCACCCATCCGTAAGAAAAAATGGGGGTTGCCAAAATTCACCCTTTCGCAAGCTGTGGGGGTAAATCTAAATTTTTAAAAGCAACCCCCATTTTTCTCATGGTTCTCCAACGAGAAATATCAATCTTTTGCTCCAAACAATTGTTTGTCCTTACCTTCCCTGTACACCCAAATAAATGATTTTTAGGGATAATTTTAATTTTTAGGGGTGCAGTGGTGCTTCGGATAAAAAAAATGCCTGGCAAAAATTTCATATTTTTCTTCGGAGAATCACAATCCGTGAGAAAAAATAGGGGTTGCCATTTGAAATTTCAGACCTACCCCCACCCCTTGCGAGGGGGTGAGTTTCGTCTGCAAACGATTCTACCCTCCAATCGGAGCAACTTTTGCTACAAACTTTTTTCACGAAAACCTACCCTTCAGGAAATATCGAACAATTGCCGGACTATTCCCCACCCCTAAAAATTCGTTTTGGGGGTGCAGGGAAGCTTCGGATAAAAAAAATTTTAAGACAAAAGTTTCATATTTTTCTTCGGAGAATCACAATCCGTGAGAAAAAATAGGGGTTGCCATTTGAAATTTCAGACTTACCCCCACCCTCTGCGAGGGGGTGAGTGGGTGGGGGTGAGTTTCGTGTGCAAACGATTCTACCCTCCAACCTGAGCAACTTTTGCTACAAACTTTTTTCACGAAAACCTACCCTTCAGGAAATATCGAACCGTTCCCACACCTTTTCCACACCCTGTATATATATATATATATATATATATATATATATATATATATATATATATATATATATATCCTTACTAATATTATAAATGCGAAAGTAACTCTGTCTGTCTGTCTGTCTGTATGTTACGCTTTCACGCCTATCTTGATGAAATTTTCTACAGACATAGTTTAAACCTTGGAGACGGACATACATAGGCTACTTTTTATGGAGAAAAAAAGGGTTGAAGGGGGTGAAATGGGGCTCAGTAAGTTGTAAGGGGATTTTTTTCTTTAGTTTTTTTTCTATTGTATAAAAAGTAACTGACTGACAGACAACGCTCAACCTAAACTGCTAGAGCTAAAGGGCTGAAATTTTGACTGTGCATCCCTAGCGATTTTTCGAAATTCATCCCCTAAGGGGGTGAAATGGGGTTTATCCAAACCGCTAGAGCTATAGGGCTGAAATTTTGAAAGTGCATCCCTATAATGGCGTGGACATCCACTAAAAAATGATTTTTCAAAATTCCTCCGCTAAGGGGGTGAAATGGGGTTTATCCAAACCGCTAAAGCTATAGGGCTGAAATTTTGACAGTGCATCCTATAATGGCGTGGACATTCACTACAAAGCGATTTTTCGAAATTCATCTCCTAAGGGGGTGAAATGGGGTCATCCCAAAACCGCTTTAGCAATAGGGCTGAAATTTTGACTGTGCATCCCTATAATAACGTGGGCATTCCATATAAAGCGATTTTTCGAAATTCATCCCCTGAGGGGGTGAAATGGGGTTTATCCAAACCGCTAAAGCTATAGGGCTGAAATTTTGACAGTGCATCCCTATAATGGCGTGGACATTCACTATAAAGCGATTTTTCAAAATTCATCCCCTAAGGGGGTGAAATGGGGTTTATCTAAACCGCTGAAGTTATAGGGCTGAAATTTTGACAGTGCATCCCTATAATGGCGTGGACATCAACCATAAAGCGATTTTTCGAAATTCATCTCCTAAGGGCGTGAAATGGGGTTTATCCAAACCGCTGGAGCAATAGGGCTGAAATTTTGACAGTGCATCCCTATAATGGCGTGGACATCAACCATAAAGCGATTTTTCGAAATTCATCTCCTAAGGGCGTGAAATGGGGTTTATCCAAACCGCTGGAGCAATAGGGCTGAAATTTTGACAGTGCATCCCTATAATGGCGTGGATATTCACTATAAAGCGATTTTTCGAAATTCATCCCCTAAGGGGGTGAAATGGGGTTTATCCAAACCGCTAAAGCTATAGGGCTGAAATTTTGACAGTGCATCCCTATAATGGCGTGGACATTCACTATAAAGCGATTTTTCAAAATTCATCCCCTAAGGGGGTGAAATGGGGTTTATCTAAACCGCTGAAGTTATAGGGCTGAAATTTTGACAGTGCATCCCTATAATGGCGTGGACATCAACCATAAAGCGATTTTTCGAAATTCATCTCCTAAGGGGGTGAAATGGGGTTTATCCAAACCGCTGGAACAATAGGGCTGAAATTTTGACTGTGCATCCCTATAATGACGTGGACATCCACTAAAAAGTGATTTTTCAAAATTCATCCCCTAAGGGGGTGAAATGGGGTTTATCCAAACCGCTGAAGTTAGAGGGCTGAAATTTTGACAGTGCATCCCTATAATGGCGTGGACATCCACTACAAAGCGATTTTTCGAAATTCATCTCCTAAGGGGGTGAAATGAGGTCATCCCAAAACCGCTTTAGCAATAGGGCTGAAATTTTGACTGTGCATCCCTATAATGACGTGGACATCCACTAAACAGTGATTTTTCAAAATTCATCCCCTAAGGGGGGGAAATGGGGTTTATCCAAACCGCTGAAGTTATAGGGCTGAAATTTTGACAGTGCATCCCTATAATTGCGTGGACATCCACTACAAAGCGATTTTTCTAAATTCATCTCCTAAGGGGGTGAAATGGGGTCATATCAAAACCGCTGGAGCAATAGGGCTGAAATTTTGACAGTGCATCCCTATAATGGCGTGGATATCAACCATAAAGCGATTTTTCGAAATTCATCTCCTAAGGGCGTGAAATGGGGTTTATCCAAACCGCTGGAGCAATAGGGCTGAAATTTTGACAGTGCATCCCTATAATGGCGTGGATATTCACTTGTGGTATCCGATATCGGTGTTGAAAAAATAAAAGAGCCATGTACTTTATAATGTCTTTATTCACTGACTACCATCTTACTCTACTTACAGGAAATCAATGATACCAACTTTCTGGAAAGTGAGCATGACTTCCCCAAACTGTTCTTGGTGATGCCACACTCCTCCCTGCTAACTTCTTAATATACATAACATTACTATTTCATTATTAAATCTATCTGTTTTGACTTGACAGTGGTGCTGCGTTGAATTATTTACAAGATTTAATTCTCTCTATGTGTCTTTTAATTATTGAACCATTTTCTAGTTCACATAAGTAAATTCTTTTTCCTAGAACTTGGACTACTTTACTAGGCAACCAAGTTGCCTTATTATTTTTTATATCGTAGATCATGACTTTATCACCTACTTTAAATTGTATCTGCCTCCTTCCCCCATAGTATTTTCTTTGTTTATTTTGTTCGTTTTTTAGATTAATATAAACTTCTTGATTTTCTTCTTCTATTACTAATTTGAGCGGATTCAATATGTCTAAACGCGTCTTAATTTTTCTATTGAACATCATTTTTGAAGGTGTTTGCTTCGTAGAACTGTGCTCCGTTGTGCGGTAGCAAAGTAAAAAATTTTGTAATACCTTTTCTATTTCGTAATCAGTTTTTGTTTTGTGATGAAGAGCTCTCAACAATGCGTTTTTAATTGTGCGTACAGAGTTTTCAGCTTGTCCGTTCGTTTTAGGATAATAAGTTGGAGTGGTTCTGTGTATTATTCCATTTGAGTCAAAAAAATCTTGAAGAATTTTTGATAAGAAGATGGAAGCGTTGTCAGAAACAATCATGTCACATAATCCAAAACGTGCGAAAGTTTCGCGTAACTTTTGTCTAGTGAATTCTGAAGACGCTGTTTTCGTTTTGAAAACTTCAACCCATTTAGACTTTGAATCTACTATGATTAGAAACCAAAATCCCCATTTAGGCCCTGCATAATCTATATGGATTCTGGACCATACCCTTTTCGTTATTTCCCAAGGTATAAGAGGTGATTTTTCTGGAAGAGAAGAGTTTAGCAGACATGATTCACAGCTTTTTGTATAATCTTCAATATCTTTTGTCATGCCTGGCCACCAAAAATAATGACGTGCAACTGATTTAGTTTTACTCATTCCCATGTGGGTAGAGTGTAATTCCCTTAATAATAAGTCCCTAAATTTAGAAGGTATTAATATTTTTCCATCCCAAACAATCAGTCCTTTCTCAATACTGAGTTCTTTTGCTTTGTGTACATAAGGTGCATAGCCTTCGTCTTGTAATCTATATACAGAGTTGCTTTTAATAGCTTCTTGAAGTTTATGCAAAAATTTATCGGATTGTATTTCTGATCTTATGTCATCTAAACTAACTAGAAGGTCTTCATCTTCTCCTATGAAGTTTAGTGAAAAAATTTCTTTGTTTGAAATGGTGGAATCTTCATCATTATTGAGACGGGACAGAGGATCAGCTATGTTGTTTTTTGATTTCACGTATTCTATGGTATAATCGTAACCTGAAAGGAAAATAGACCATCGTTTTAATCTTTCTGATGCTATAGTTGGTACTTCTTTCTCAGGATTAAATATTCTTAGTAGTGATCGTTGATCAGTTCTCAGCTTGAATTTCCTACCAGCTAAGTATTGGTGAAGTTTTTTAAAAGAATATATTACTGCCAAGGCTTCTTTGTCTACTACTGAGTAATTTATCTCAGATTTTATCAACCTCCTTGAAATGAAAGCTATTGGTCTCTCAATACCATTTTGAATGGTTGATAAAATTCCAGCTACGCTATGTTTGCTGGCATCTGTAGTGACAATCAGCGGAGAATTGAGATCATAGTGTGCTAAAACTATGTCTTCAGAAATTTTATCTTTGATTTTGTAAAACGCCTTTTTACAGTCATCGTTAAAAATAAAATTATCTTTTTGCTTTAAACAGTCATAAATAGGACTCATGGTACCTGCTAAATCATTAATGAATTTGGAGTAATAATTCACTATACCACAAAAGGCCCGTACTTCATCTATATTGGTTGGCTCTTTTGTGTTTAAAAATGTTTGAACCCTATCATTATTTTTTGAAAGACCCTCTGAAGAAATTGTGTGACCTAGGTAGGTAATAGCATCTTCAAAGAACGTACATTTGTTTTTATTTAGCTTGATTCCAGCTTTTGCCAGAGCTTGAAATACTAATTCTATCCTTTCCAATAATTCCGATTTACTTTTTCCACTAATAAGTAAGTCGTCGACATAAGCTATTACTCCATTAATACCGGATAATATTTTTTCAATTTCCAGCTGGAATATGCCTGTCGCAGGTTTTATGCCGTAGGGCATTCTTTTCATTTTGAATATTCCTAAATGTGTGCTAAGTGCACATAGATTTTGGGAAGCTTCATCAAGCTTAAGCTGCATGAAAGCCTGCTTTATATCGAGTTTTGCAAAATATTTACCCCCTGTAAGAGAAGCGAATATGTCTTCAATGCGAGGTAATGGATGATTAAATTCATTCAGAAACCTATTTATTGTCACTTTGTAATCACCACATAACCTAATTCCACTTTCTTTGTTTACCACTACCAAAGGTGTTCCCCATTCACAATTGTCCACTTTCTCTATCAACCCTTTTTCTATCCAGTCTTTTAATTCTTTTTCCACAGCCTCTTTTTTTGCGTACGGTAAAGGTCTTGGTTTTATAAATTTTGGAGTGATATTAATATCAGTTTTTAGTTCTAACGCTATTGTGTTGTATTTGTATTCCCCTAGACTATTATCAAATAGCTGGTTATATTTAATCAGCAATTGTTTGAGCACTTCATCACTTTCACTGTCCTTAATGTTATTTATTTTTCCAAAACCTAAATTAAATGTTTTGATAAAGTCACGGCCTACGATGCTATTTACAGCGTTTTTTATAACCAGAACTTCAATTAATTTTGATTCATTATTAAATGTAAAAATTTCGGAAAAAGAACCTAATATTTTTATTTCTCCACCCGTATAATTATTTAAGTTTCTTGTTACCTGTTTTAATGCTTTATTATGGAATTTATTGTTGTATTCAATTTCGGGAATTGCTGTCACTGCAGAACCACTGTCCAGCTCAAATTGACAATTACTTCCATTTATAAAAACTGAAATCATAATAGGTTTATTATTGTTTTTAACAAGCAAGTTACAAATAAAATCCTTATCTGCACTAAAGGTGTTATCCTCAGTCCTATTTGCTGCTGTTGGTTTGCTGTGATTTTGGTTCTTCTTCACCATTTGTTTGATGCCAAAGCTGGATATTGTGTTGATTTGATTTGAACGATCCGCGTGTGCGCATACAGTTGATAGATGGCCCCATTTTTGGCATTTGGTGCATTTGTAGTTTCTGTATTTACATCTGCTGCTTAAATGTCCCCCTTTTCCGCATCGCCAACATTTGTTATTTTCCGGGGTGACTGGTTGTGGAGCTACACGTTGCGTGGTTTTTTGTGTGTTGTTTTTTTGCCAGTTCGAGGTCTTGGCTTTTTGTTTTATCATGTGAACGGAACTGTTTTCCAATCTGAGGGAAAAGGTCTGAGCTAATTTTAATGCATCCTGTAGGTTGATGTCAGGTTTTTCTTGTGCCAACTTTTCAAACATTTTTCCACTGAAACCTGTTATAAACTTCAATTTTAAAAGTGAGGTTATTTCAGAACCAAACTTGCAATCTGCTGCTAATTCCATGATTCTTGCGTGCCATGAATTTATAGTTTCATCTACATTTCTGGTAGCTTCAAAAAATTTTTTACGTTCCAGCCAGACATTCTTCACAACACCAAAATGTTGGTCTAAAATCTCGCACAGCTCCTCGAAACTTTTTGTTTCCGGCTTGTGCGGAATGCATAAGTCTCGCAGCGTTTTATATGCACATGCATTTAAAATCGAAATTAAAACACTGATCTGCTCTTTAGGTGATATCTGACTTATGGCAATTATGTGTAGCAATTTCTCTTTATAAATCGTCCAATCGTCTTTCACGGGATCGAATTGCCTCGTGTTGAGGATGAAATTTGCCAGTGCCATTTGTTTTGTTTGGTTATAATCCGACTGATCATTTTCCAAAAAACTGTCATTTTGTTTTTTCTTACCCATTTTATTTTATTTTATTTTTATCCTCGTCGCCAATGTGGTATCCGATATCGGTGTTGAAAAAATAAAAGAGCCATGTACTTTATAATGTCTTTATTCACTGACTACCATCTTACTCTACTTACAGGAAATCAATGATACCAACTTTCTGGAAAGTGAGCATGACTTCCCCAAACTGTTCTTGGTGATGCCACATCACTATAAAGCGATTTTTCGAAATTCATCCCCTAAGGGGGTGAAATGGGGTTTATCCAAACCGCTAAAGCTATAGGGCTGAAATTTTGACAGTGCATCCCTATAATGGCGTGGACATTCACTATAAAGCGATTTTTCAAAATTCATCCCCTAAGGGGGGGAAATGGGGTTTATCCAAACCGCTGAAGTTATAGGGCTGAAATTTTGACAGTGCATCCCTATAATTGCGTGGACATCCACTACAAAGCGATTTTTCGAAATTCATCTCCTAAGGGGGTGAAATGGGGTCATATCAAAACCGCTGGAGCAATAGGGCTGAAATTTTGACTGTGCATCCCTATAATGGCGTGGACATCCACTAAAAAGTGATTTTTCAAAATTCATCCCTTAAGGGGGTGAAATGGGGTTTATCCAAACCGCTGAAGTTATAGCGCTGAAATTTTGGCAGTGCATCCCTATAATGACGTGGACATTCACTAAGAAGCGATTTTTCGAAATTCATCCCCTAAGGGGGTGAAATGGGGTTTATCCAAACCGCTAGAGCTGTAGGGCTGAAATTTTGACGGTGCATCCCTATAATAACGTGGACATTCACTATAAAGCGATTTTTCGAAATTCATCCCCTAAGGGGTGAAACGGGGTTATCCAAAACCGATGCAGTTAAAGGGCTGAAATTTTTACAATATATCCCTATAATGACGTGGACATTTACTAAGAAGCGATTTTTCAAAATTCATCCCCTCAGGGGGTGAAATGGGGTTAAGCCAAACCGCTGGGGCTAAAGTACTGAAATTTTGACAGTCGACATCCACTTTTTTTTAAACTCATAACCTAAAGGGGGAACTGGGGTTGAATAGGTTGTATGGGGGAATTTTTTCTGTAGTCACATTTTGTTCGAACTTTGTATAAATACTATACACCACTAACAATGAAACACGGCGTCATGGATTTTTCGAAATTCAACCCCACGGTGGAAAAAGTTGTATGAGAAGTTATTTATTTCAACAGATTTTCTTAGAACTTGGTATAAAAACTATATAGCATAAATAATGAAACAAATTTTTCAGTATTTCTCGAAATTCAACCACTAATGAAATGAGGGTTGAAAATTTGTGAAACTCGAAATGGTAGCACCGCGGCACAATGTCATTGAGTGCGTTTAGGTCCGAGTTACTTTAACTCTGTTAAACTAGCGCTGTTAAAATAGCACCATTTCTAGCATGCCATTTGAAAGTTCACATTTTACAACTAAAAACAAACAAAAATAATTACATTTCTCATTCTGCAAATAATAAAAAGTTAAAAAATTAATAAAAAAATTATATCTTCTTAATTGTTTGCTTACAACAAAAATTTACATTATTATTTACAAGCAAACGTCAATCCATTTTGACAGTATTGAGCTGTGCTACATTTAAGCTAAGCCAAAAAGCAGAACTAAATTAACTAACGGCTCTAAATAAATAGCTGTTTATGCCGTTGTTAACTTGCCTACCTCAGTTAATTTAACCAACGTAAATAGACCACTGACATATAGTAATGGACTGCTAAATGAACAAAATCCCATACAAAAAAGTGGCACAGAAAACTATTGCTGCCTCACTCCCACGTTAAATCCCGATGAACTGTAATCGTTAGCGCATGTCAGCGATATAAACATAATTAGAAAAAAATAGACAGGTATAGTTTTCGTTCTTCTGTCTCACTCTTGAGCTATTTTGAAAACTTCGTTAAACAGGAGAAATAACCGTCACGGTTTTGGAATAAATACATTTATTTAATGAAAAAACCGCTAATAAATAAAAATGAGTGATGAAAATTTATTTCCGTTAATTATAACAAACATCTTATCACTTATTTTCTCCTAAATTTGAAGAAAAATTTGTTGTTTATATAAAAAATGTTGTCTATATCTGGAGAAAAATGATGCCATTCAGCATTGTCAATCGGTAGTCCATTCCTATATGTCAGTGAAATGGACGAACAAACTTAACGAAAGTTCGTTAAATCCTAAAATGTTCAAAAATTTATCTATGCTTAGTAGGCGGCGTTTATTTTCTTCGGTTTTTTTAATTTTAAAGTTAGTCTGATCTTTTGGCAGATTAAAGTTGGCAAAAATATTAACTTAAAAAGATATTTTTTAAGTGGTTTAGAGAAGTTTGTGCTTTTTTTAAATCTTATTCGGTTTTATAGTGCAAATTATAGTGCAAAGTTATTAACTATAGATATTGATCAATTGGTTTAAAGGAGTTTGTGCTTTTTTAATGTTATTCGAGTTTGTTTATTACAAAGATATTAACTAAAGATATTTTACAAATGGTTTAGAGGAGTTTGTGCTTTTTTTAGTGTTATTCGGTTTTGTTTATTACAATTAACATTATTGCGGTTTTGTTATTAGCTAAAGATATTTTTCAATTGGTAGTGGTGTTTGTGCTTTTATTAATGTGCTACTGTTTTGTTAATCTGATCTTTTGGTAGATATATTCTATTTCTTTATAGGAGTTTGTGCTCTTTTAATATTCTTCGGTAAGATACATTAGTTTTGTTTAATATAAACTTCGTTCCGTTTTTTGGTAGGCATTTTGCATACTTCTATTTTTTCTACGTTTAATTTAATCTTCTGATATGCCTCGAAAACGCAAATCTAATCTAGCGCGTAGTTCTAGCAGAGCTCGCTCTGCGAAAGTTGCTAGAAGCCAAGAATCTGAGGAGCAAACTCAAATCCGCTTGACCTTAAATGCCGAGCGTCTCGAATGTCTTAGAGCCGCAGAGACTTCAGAAGAGACTCGGGCCCGTCAGCTTTTAGATTCTGAGCGTCACGCATCTCTCAGAGCCGCGGAGACTTCAGAAGAGACTCGGGTCCGCCAGCTTTTAGATTCTGAGCGCCACGCATCTATTAGAGCCACGGAGACTTTGGAAGAGACTCAAGCCCGTCAGCTTTTAGATGCCGAGCGTCACGCATCTCTTAGAGCCGCGGAGAGTTTGGAAGAGACTCAAGCCCGTCAGCTTTTAGATTCTGAGCGTCACGCATCTCTTAGAGCCGCGGAGACTTCAGAAGAGACTCGGGTCCGCCAGCTTTTAGATTCTGAGCGCCACGCATCTATTAGAGCCACGGAGAGTTTGGAAGAGACTCAAGCCCGTCAGCTTTTAGATGCCGAGCGTCACGCATCTCTTAGAGCCGCGGAGAGTTTGGAAGAGGCTCAAGCCCGTCAGCTTTTAGATTCTGAGCGTCACGCATCTCTTAGAGCCGCGGAGACTTCAGAAGAGACTCGGGTCCGCCAGCTTTTAGATTCTGAGCGCCACGCATCTATTAGAGCCGCAGAGAGTTTGGAAGAGACTCAAGCCCGCCAGCTTTTAGATGCCGAGCTTCGCGCATCTCTTAGAGCCGTGGAGACTTTAGAAGAGACTCAGGCCCGTCAGATTTTAGATGCCAAGCGCCACGCATCTCTTAGAGCCGCCGAGACTTCAGAGGAGACTCAGGCCCGTCAGCTTTTAGATTCTGAGCGTCACGGATCTCTTAGAGCCGCTGAGACTTTGGAAGACACTCAAGCCCGTCAACTTTTAGATGCCGAGCGTCACGCATCTCTTAGAGCCGCGGAGACTTTGGGAGAGACTCAAGCCCGCCAGCTTTTAGATGCCGAGCGTCACGCATCTCTTAGAGCCGCGGAGACTTTGGAAGAGACTCAAGCTCGTCAGATTTTAGATGCCGGACGTCACGATGCTCAAAGAGCTGCTGAGACATTAGCGCAAACTCGGGCACGTCGGATTTTAGATGCTGAGCGTCACGCGGCACTGATAACTACAGAGACCCATGAAGATTCTCAAAGACGTCGTGTTTTAAATGCTGAACGGCAGTCACACAGAAGGCGTGCATTTACACGTAGTACATGGGAGGCGTTTCAAAATGCGGCTTTTGATTATGACCCTTTGATCGACTTTGCTAACCATCGATTAGTTCTAATAGGACGAATGGATAAAAAGTGTAGACATTGCGAAGCATTAAAATGGAAAGAAGAAACACCCGGTATGTGTTGTTCTGGTGGTAAAGTTTCACTTCCATCACTTGGTGAGCCAGAAGAACCCTTAAAATCTTTGCTTTTGTACGGTAGCAATGAATCACGTCGTTTTTTGAACAGAATCAGGAAATATAATTGCTGCTTCCGAATGACGTCATTTGGTGTAGACAAAGAGGTTGTTATGCCTGGGTTTTCAACCACATTTACAATCCAAGGTCAAAGTTATCACAGGATTGGCTCTTTACTACCTGTAGACGATCAACCAAAATTTTTACAGATTTATTTCATGGGAGATGAAAATAGCGAAGCTGACCGCAGGTGTCAAAATATTCAAGGGGTTGAAAGGGATACCGTTCTTAAAATTCAGAGAATGTTGCACGATCATAACAGTCTCATTAACACTTTTAAAACAGCTTTAGAAAGAATTCCGAGAGAGGAATACAAGTTAGTTATGCACCCTGACCGTACGCCAAGTGCGGAACATGAAAGACGGTATAATGTACCCTTAATCAACGAAGTCGCAGCCCTGGTCTCTGGCGAACAGTTTGCTTCCCGTGATATCATTTTACACGCCCGAAATGACTCACTAACCAGGATACCGGACACACATAAATTTTACGATGCCTTACAATATCCGCTAATGTTTAGCAAGGGACAAGAGGGATATCACTTTCAAATACCACAAGTCAATCCTGTAACAGGCTTGCACTTAGCCAATAAAAAAGTATCATGCTTGGATTTTTATGCCTACAAAATCATGATTCGAGAAAATGATTTTAATATAATGCAGACAACTGGCCAATCAGTTTTATGTTGATATGTACGTAAAAGTTGAAAGCGAACGATTACGATACATATCATTGAATCAAAGCAAATTAAGAGCGGAGAACTACATCCACCTTCAAGATGCTGTCAGAAATGACGCTAATGTTAGTCCTAATAATTTAGGTAAAATGGTTATTTTACCGTCTTCATTTGTAAATAGCCCCCGGTATTTACACGAATATACACAGGACGCGTTTGCCTATGTGCGTACATATGGTCGCCCTGATTTATTTATTACTTTCACATGTAACCCAAGTTGGCCTGAAATAGTTGATGAACTGCTGCCGGGACAAAGCGCGATAGATAGACATGATGTTGTTGCAAGAGTTTTTAGATTGAAAGTTAAAAAGCTTATCACTGTTATTACTAAAGGAAAAATATTTGGAGAAGTATTGTGCTTCATGTATTCGATAGAATGGCAAAAGCGTGGCCTACCACAGGTGCATATTTTAGTGTGGTTAAAAGACAAATTGAGACCCAATCAAATAGATAAAATCATCAGCGCTGAAATACCGGATCCTAACAGTGACGAGACACTCCATGAAATTATTGTAAAAAATATGATTCATGGTCCTTGCGGTTCTGAAAATCCCCAATGCCCTTGCATGAAGGATAGGAAATGCACCAAAAAATTCCCTCGCAAGCTTATTAAAGAGACTGTCCACAGCGACAACGGATATCCCCTGTATCGTAGAAGAGCGCCAGCAGACGGAGGTCGAACGACATCTGTTAAACTCAAAAATGGTAGTTACGTTACTGTAGATAATGGTTGGGTGGTCCCTTATTCCCCTATTTTGTCAAAAATGTTTAACGCCCATTTAAATGTAGAGGCTTGCAGTTCAGTACGCGCTATCAAATATATCTGCAAATATATTAATAAGGGTAGCGACCAAGCTATATTCAATTTCAGAAACACAGATCTCGCTAATCCCGTAGATGAAGTCCAAACATATCAGTCTGGTCGTTATATCAGCAGCAACGAAGCCGTGTGGCGCCTGTTAGTGGGATGATACACGAGTCAACGTGTCTCTGCAACACACTGTCAGTTTGTTGAGCGGAGGTGATACACGACTCAACACGCTACACGCAACACTCTGTATAATAACATTGCGATTTCATATGTGTGAGTGTGCATTCCAAATTATTTTCACCCAGAATCGCTTGACAGTCTCGCATACATAAACATTTTTCAAGCAACTGGAGGAAAAATAGAAATCGTTTCTAGTTTCAGTCAACACCGCACACTTCACCCTGACCCTTCCCTTGGCAGAAGGGTTTCTATTACACGAAAGGCACCCCACCGTCATACACCTCAGTGTGCACTTAGAAAATGGCGAACGTGTTTATTTTACTGAAAATAATTTCCAAGAGCGACTATATTCTCCTCCAAAAACGACACTCAACGTTTTTTTTATCTTTGTACAAGAGATGAATTTGCAAAAACTCTTCTGTATGTTGAGGTACCGAGGTATTACACTTGGAACACAGCAAGAAGAGAATGGAAACGCCGAATTCAAGGAGCTCCTGTTCAGAATTGGCCTGGTGTCAAATCTGGAGATGCCTTAGGTCGAGTATACACGGTCCATGTTAATAACATGGAATGTTTTTGTTTGAGAATGCTTTTACACCATGTGCGTGGGTCAACCTCTTTCAAAGATCTCAAAAAGCTAAATAATCAGGAATATTCGACATTTCGAGAGGCATGTGAGGCAAGAGGGTTGTTAGAGAATGACAATCATTGGGATGTAACTCTGGAAGAGGCTATACAATGTAGATCAGCGTCCAAGCTAAGAGAGCTTTTCGTTATATTAATAGCGACATGTTGACTTTCAAACCCTCAACAATTATGGGAAAAGTACAAGAAAGATATGGCAGATGATATTTTACACAGATTACAAGAACATAATCCGAATGCTTCATACAATGATTTAATTTATAATGAAGCCCTAACAAAGGTAGAAGACCAAGTGATAAATATTACTGGAAAAGATTTATCTGATTTTGGGATGAGCAGGCCACAAAGAATTGGAGAAGTTAGTAGTGATTTAATGAGAGAACTAGATTACGATACTGCTTCTTTAAATCGACAAATAACGGAAGCCGTTCCACTTTTGAACCCAGAACAAAGATTAGTCTTCGATAAAATTATTCAAAAAGTTGAAAGTGGCGAAGGTGGTTTGTTCTCTTTGGATGCCCCAGGAGGCACTGGCAAAACCTTCCTTTTAAATTTATTATTAGCTCAAATTCGGAAAAATAAAGGAGTTGCTGTTGCAGTAGCTTCTTCTGGAATAGCTGCTACGCTGCTCAGTGGAGGACGAACGGCGCACTCAGTTCTTAAACTGCCATTAAACTTATCTCATGAGGAAATGCCAGTTTGTAACATTAGTAAAAACAGTGAACGTGGACGAATGTTGCACCAGTGTAAGCTGTTGGTTTGGGATGAATGTACGATGTCCCACAAAAGAGCAATCGAAGCACTAGATCGCACTATGAAAGACATCAAGAGCAACCAGAGTATCATGGGAAAGATGGTGGTACTTTTAGCTGGTGACTTTAGACAGACCCTGCCAGTGATTAGTAGGGGCACATCGGCAGATGAAATAAATGCCTGTTTGAAAGCGTCTATGTTATGGGTACACGTAAAAAAGTTTTGTCTGACTACAAATATGCGAGTACAACTGCACAATGACGCACATTTAGGGCAATATGCAGCTGCTCTTCTAAAAATCGGAGAAGATCGTATGGCAACGGACACTAACGGCATGATAACACTAAGCCGTGAATTCAGTCAAATTGTGGATAACACAGATGATCTAATAAAGAATGTCTATCCCGATCTGCATATTAATATGGGCAATCGAGAATGGCTGTGTGAAAGAGCAATCTTAGCGCCGACAAATGAGATAGTGGGGCAGATAAACGAACAAATGATGTCACACCTGGAGGGAGATGTTGCCGAGTATCTCTCGGTAGACAATGTTTTGGACACTGAGCAAATAACGTCGTACCCTATAGAGTTTCTCAACTCTTTGGAATTATCAGGAGTGCCTTCCCATTAGTTGAGACTGAAAATTGGTGCTCCGGTCCTGTTGATGAGAAATCTTGACGCACCAAGGCTATGTAATGGTACACGGCTACAAATTACTCACTTGGGACGCAATGTTATAAAAGCTATAATTATGACTGGAATGGCGAAAGGAGAAAGTGTTTTAATTCCCCGTATTCCAATAACTCCGACCGATTTGCCATTTCAATTTAAAAGAGTACAGTTTCCTTTAAAAGCGGCATTTGCAATAACTATAAACAAAGCTCAAGGACAGACGCTTAAAGTAGCAGGTGTACATTTAGAAAAAAACTGTTTTTCCCATGGGCAGCTCTATGTGGCGTGCTCACGAGTTTCGAGCCCGCAAAATCTTTATATTTTAGCGAAGGATGGAAAAACAAAAAACGTAGTTTATAAAAATGTGTTACAATAACATATTTACTGAAGTTTATATTATTTGCAAAATTAGTATCCTAAAATTAAAACAGGTTGTCCAAAGTAACAAAAGTCGAGGATTCTGTAATATGAGACCCGGGAAGGGGCTAGCATCTGGGTAAACAAATAAAGCCTGGGTCAGTGACATTACAGATGAGACCCCAGGGGCTAGGCAATTGTCAGACATGTAATTTTTCTACATTATATTACATGTCTGATAATGGACAATATTCGTCTGAAATCACACTCTCTCAGCACATGACTCCAAACGTATACTGTCCATTACCGTCAAAAGCCCATTTTTAAATCTTAAATTATTATAATCCTTTTATTTATTTTTCTCCCTTTCAGGATGTAATAATATTGTTTTTGATATTGAATGTTTAGTTTAACCAAAAGTGCAACTGATGCCTGCCTCCCAAAAAATTATTATAGCACACTGCCGATATGACTTATTTTCTTGGGATTATACTATGCGCCTAATAGTTGCATTTTTTTTTAATACTGTTTCACTAACACCAACATGTCCAGGTGTCTGTTATACTTCTTCCGTTAGGTGGCGCTCAACGTGAAATTCAAAAAAAATTGTAACATATTTGTCATAGGTAACTTTAAATTTTATGTATCCAAAATCAGTTTTTGCAGATTTGTTCTCTTTCTCATTATACCATTTTCCTACTGCTGACTGTGCACACATAATCACACACACATAATATATTATTTTTATTTAAAGGCGTTGCAACGCACGCGGGTTTTTGCTAGTATATATATATATATATATATATATATATATATATATATATATATATATATATATATATATATACTAGCTGGGACCCGGTGCGCCTACGCTGCACCCATAAGTCAATAGTAAACAATAAAAACCATCCACTGACTTAATATTTTTCGAGATATGAATTTTACACAGATGAAATGCCTTAAAGAACATGGGTCTTGCGTCGGCCGCCATGAATCGGTATATTGAGTCTACTACATTGCTTATTGTATTCTACTTATCATACCCTTTCATTTGATACCCATGTTGAGGGGGTTGTGAAGAAAGTGGTAATCCGGCCTCTTTAGACGGCCGCCATAGATCTAAAGATATATTTTGTATACTACATTGCTTATTGTATTCTACTTATCATACCCTTTCATTTGATACCCATGTTGAGGTGGTTGTGAAGAAAGTGGTAATTCGGCCTCTTGAGACGGCCGCCATGGATCTAAAGATATATTTTGTATACTACATTGCTTATTGTATTCTACTTATCATACCCTTTCATTCGATACCCATGTCGAGGTGGTTGTGAAGAAAGTGGTACCCCGCCCTCTTGAGACGGCCGCCATGGATCTAAAGATATATTTTGTATACTACATTGCTTATTGTATTGTACTTAACATACCCTTTCATTTGATACCCATGTTGAGGTGGTTGTGAAGAAAATGGTAATCCGGCCTCTTGAGACGGCCGCCATGGATCTAAAGATATATTTTGTATACTACATTGCTTATTGTATTCTACTTATCATACCCTTTCATTTGATACCCATGTCGAGGTGGTTGTGAAGAAAGTGGTACCCCGCCCTCTTGAGACGGCCGCCATGGATCTATAGATATATTTTGTATACTACATTGCTTATTATATTCTACTTAACATACCCTTTCATTTGATACCCATGTTGAGGTGGTTGTGAAGAAAGTGGTAATCCGGCCTCTTGAGACGGCCGCCATGGATCTAAAGATATATTTTGTATACTACATTGCTTATTGTATTCTACTTATCATACCCTTTCATTTGATACCCATGTCGAGGTGGTTGTGAAGAAAGTGGTACCCCGCCCTCTTGAGACGGCCGCCATGGATCTAAAGATATATTTTGTATACTACATTGCTTATTATATTCTACTTAACATACCCTTTCATTTGATACCCATGTTGAGGTGGTTGTGAAGAAAGTGGTAATCCGGCCTCTTGAGACGGCCGCCATGGATCTAAAGATATATTTTGTATACTACATTGCTTATTGTATTCTCCTTAATATACCCTTTCATTTGATACCCATGTTGAGGTGGTTGTGAAGAAAGTGGTACCCCGCCCTCTTGAGACGGCCGCCATGGATCTAAAGATATATTTTGTATACTACATTGCTTATTATATTCTACTTAACATACCCTTTCATTTGATACCCATGTTGAGGTGGTTGTGAATAAAGTGGTACCCCGCCCTCTTGAGACGGCCGCCATGGATCTAAAGATATATTTTGTATACTACATTGCTTATTGTATTCTCCTTAATATACCCTTTCATTTGATACCCATGTTGAGGTGGTTGTGAAGAAAGTGGTACCCCGCCCTCTTGAGACGGCCGCCATGGATCTAAAGATATATTTTGTATACTACATTGCTTATTGTATTCTACTTATCATACCCTTTCATTTGATACCCATGTCGAGGTGGTTGTGAAGAAAGTGGTACACCGCCCTCTTGAGACGGCCGCCATGGATCATTTTAGTTTCAATAGCGTCATGGCCTACCTATTGTTTGACAGCTGCGTAAATTTGAAATTTTCATTAAATGTAATGATTCAATTTAATGACAATTTTACATTTGTCAAACAATAGGTAGGCCATGAAGCTATTGAAACTAAAATGAAGTGAAAATTCCTAAAATTGCCATTTTTGTTTGGATTTTGCAGCTGTTTTTTTTGGTTAAAGGTATAAAAAATAGCCTACGACCTATTCTCAGACCTACCAAATATACACCAAAAATTTCATGCAAATTGGTCAACCCGTTTCGGAGGAGTACGGTAACAAACACTGTGACACGAGATTTTTATAGATATAGATATAGATATATATATATACTAGCTGGGACCCGGTGCGCCTACGCTGCACCCATAAGTCAATAGTAAACAATAAAAACCATCCATTGACTTAATATTTTTCGAGATATGAATTTTACACAGATGAAATGCCTCAAAGAACATGGGTCTTGCGTCGGCCGCCATGAATCGGTATATTGAGTCTACTACATTGCTTATTGTATTCTACTTATCATACCCTTTAATTTGATACCCATTTTGATAGGGTTGTGAAGAAAGTGGTAATCCGGCCTCTTTAGACGGCCGCCATGGATCTAAAGATATATTTTGTATACTATATTGCTTATTGTATTCTACTTAACATGCCCTTTCATTTGATACCCTTGTTGAGGTGGTTGTGAAGAAAATGGTAATCCGGCCTCTTGAGACGGCCGCCATGGATCTAAAGATATATTTTGTATACTACATTGCTTATTGTATTCTACTTATCATACCCTTTCATTTGAAACCCATGTCGAGGTGGTTGTGAAGAAAGTGGTACCCCGCCCTCTTGAGACGACCGCCATGGATCTAAAGATATAATTTGTATACTACATTGCTTATTGTATTCTACTTAACATACCCTTTCATTTGATACCCATGTTGAGGTGGTTGTGAAGAAAGTGGTAATCCGGCCTCTTGAGACGGCCGCCATGGATCTAAAGATATATTTTGTATACTACATTGCTTATTGTATTCTACTTATCATACCCTTTCATTTGATACCCATGTCGAGGTGGTTGTGAAGAAAGTGGTACCCCGCCCTCTTGAGACGGCTGCCATGGATCTAAAGATATATTTTGTATACTACATTGCTTATTGTATTGTACTTAACATACCCTTTCATTTGATACCCATTTTGAGGTGGTTGTGAAGAAAGTGGTAATCCGGCCTCTTGAGACGGCCGCCATGGATCTAAAGATATATTTTGTATACTACATTGCTTATTGTATTCTACTTATCATACCCTTTCATTTGATACCCATGTCGAGGTGGTTGTGAAGAAAGTGGTACACCGCCCTCTTGAGACGGCCGCCATGGATCATTTTAGTTTCAATAGCGTCATGGCCTACCTATTGTTTGACAGCTGCGTAAATTTGAAATTTTCATTAAATGTAAGGATTCAATTTAATGACAATTTTACATTTGTCAAACAATAGGTAGGCCATGAAGCTTTTGAAACTAAAATGAAGTGAAAATTCCTAAAATTACCATTTTTTTTTGGATTTTGCAGCTGTTTTTTTGGTTAAAGGTATAAAAAATAGCGTACGACCTATTCTCAGACCTACCAAATATACACAAAAAATTTCATGCAAATTGGTCAACCCGTTTCGGAGGAGTACGGTAACAAACACTGTGACACGAGATTTTTATAGATATAGATATATATATATATATATATATATATATATATATATATATATATTTTTTTTTTTGTTTTACGGGGGATGGTGAGACTCTACATAGACACTTCTGAGGTTCCCGCACTCAGACCGAGTTTCAGACTCCTACTGAATAAACTCACCACCCCTTTGTGTGACGCTTACCCCGCCCGGAACCGCCGCGAGGCATTACTTCGGGCGGGCGTCACCACCATGACCCTTTAGGTGTCCCTCTGGTGTTTACCCATAGGGGTTGCTACTGCTCTCGGCATTTCTTCGCCTTTCTCTGTTTCTTGTGGCTTCTTCTTGCCTTAACTTTCTGTGAATGGCCTTCAGGGTTTCTTCCACTTTCTTCCACATTTCCTCGGATCTCATCATATGCTCTACGATGTTTTCCGGCGTTAGTGGCGCCTGGGCCGTTTCTTCTAATTCCGCCCTTTCCTCGGCGTATCTCGAGCAGGCAAAGAAGACGTGCTCTGCGTCTTCTTCCGTCGCTGGGCATACCGGACACAACGGTGAATCATCGTGGCCGAATCGGTGGAGGTATTTCCTATACCCCCCATGTCCGCTCAGGAACTGCGTGAGGTCGTAACTTACTTCCCCACGCTCCCTCGAAACCCATACTTCCACGTTAGGGACAAGTCTGTGGGTCCAACGACCCTTAACAGACTCGTCCCATTTCCCCTGCCATTCCCTTAAGGACTCGCAGCGCGCAATCTGCCGCCGTACCCTTCTTGGCTGTCCTCTACCATATTCTGGGTCATAGAGACGCATGCCCTCCCTCGCCAGAATATCCACAGGAATCATCCCCGCTATCACGCACGCCGCATCGTCGGACGTGGTCCTGTACGCGCAGCAAGCGCGAAGTGCACTTAGCCTATATGCAGCCCTCCATTTTCTACTATTTGCAGTCCTGTTTAACGCTGCTGCCCACACTGGCGCTGCGTATAACAGGACTGAGCTGACCACCCTCCCCAAGAGGAGGCGGCGACTCGGTCTAGGGCCCCCAACATTGGGCAGCATTCTTGCGAGTGCTGCACAAATCGCAGAAGCTTTGTCTGCCGTGCCCTCCAAGTGCGCCTTGAAATTTAGCCTCCGATCGATCATCACTCCCAGGTACCTTAGAGCGGGCTGTGAGTGGATGATCTGTTCCCCTACCTTGATCCTCACGGATACTGGCTTTCGCCGTTTGCTGATCACCACTGCTTCAGTTTTGTGCTCAGCAAGCTTCAACCCAGCGCGTTCTAACCACGCTTTTATTTCCCAGATCGCTTCGTTCGCATACAGTTCGATGTCATCTGGGTGTTTTCCTTCGACAACTACCCCGATATCATCTGCGAACCCGATCGCCACTGCTTCTTTTGGAAGACGAAGCCCCAACACATCATTGTACATTGCGATCCATAGGAGAGGGCCCAGGACGGAACCTTGCGGGACACCGCATGTTGTCCCGAACACTTTAGGACCATCATCCGAATCACAATGAAGCGACCTACCCTGCAGGTAGTCGGCCACTACACGCACTAGGTACTTAGGTGTGCCTAGCTTGATTAACGCCTCAACTATTTTGCTCCACCTCGCTGAGTTGAAAGCATTTTTTACGTCGAGGGTTATCAGTGCGCAGCAGTGATTTTTCTGTATGGCGGCTCTTGCTATGCCCACCACCATATTGACTGCATCAGTAGTCGTCCTTGCCTTTCTAAAGCCGAATTGCTTGTCCGACAGGCCACCTGCCCTTTCGACGCTAGGGAGAATCCTGTTACAGATCACCCGCTCGAAAAGTTTGCCTATGCAACTAAGGAGGCATATCGGTCTGTAGGACGATGGGTCCCCTAAAGGCTTGTTCGGCTTCGGTAGGAGCACGAGTTTCTGCTGTTTCCATCGCTCAGGGAAGATCCCCTCTCTCAGGCACGCTGTGAAGACTTCAGCGAACCTGTCTGGCGCTATTGAAGCTGCTAGCTTCGCCGCTTTATTTGGTATGCCATCCATGCCAGGGGCCTTATTGATGGCTACCTTTTTTGCAGCCTCCAGAATCTCATCTGCGGTCACCGCAGGTACCTCTTCTGGGTCCACCTGAAGGGTGGGTAGTTCGGCGGCGCGTACGTTCTGTGGAAACAGGACGTACACAATGCTCTGGAGCAGCGCGGGGCAGGTGATCGGCGGAGAGCGTTTGCCCTTGACCGCTGACATAACCATTTTATAGGCTCCACCCCAGGGGTCCGAGTCTGCTTCTCTGCACAATCTTTTGAAGTGCTCGGATTTACTTCTAGCGATGGCCTTGTTCAGCCTTCTCCTCGCTTCCTTATATCTCTGAAGGAGTTCATCGAAATCAGGACGGTTTCGATTTCTTTGAGTTCTCCTTCTCGCTTTCAGGCAGGCCCTTCGGCATTCGTTGATCTCGGCGTTCCACCAGAAGTTTGGTGGGTGTTGCCGATTGCCGGCGCGCCGAGGCATGGATGCATCACATGCCTGTTTAACTGAATCTTCGATTCGCTCTGCCCCTTCCCTGGCACCTCCTGCCGACCTCGCATCATGCAGGAATACTTCCTCGAACACCTCTGTGTCGAGTTTATTTACGGCCCATCCTCTAGCCGTTCCATACGTAGGATTCCTCTTTTCTATACCCTGGCCTACCTCGAAGATGATGGCTTGGTGGTCGCTGTGCGTGTACAAATCGCTCACCCGCCACTGTAGGTCCTTGGCCACTGAATCGCTCACGTAAGTGATGTCGATCACAGACGATCTCCCACCCCTTTGGAAGGTGTTTTCGCCTCCGGTGTTGACCAACACCACATTAAGTCGCGAGAATACTTCTAGAAGTATGCGCCCTCTTGCATTCGTTTGTCGACTGCCCCATTCGACAGCCCAAGCATTGAAATCACCCGCTAGTATTACCGGGTGATGGCGACTCGCGTCGGCGGCTAACCTTTCCAACATCGACTCGTACTCGTCTAGGGTCAGGCTTGGCGCCGCATAGCAGCTGTAGACGTGTATTCCGCCTACTTTTGCCCGCGTGAAGCCATTCTCTGGGCTTCTCATGGTATCTTCCATGGCTCGGCTCCCGCACGTCCATATCGCTGACGTGCCGCTGCTATCATTTATCCAGACGCCGCTGTGCAGGTTTCTATACTGCTCGCAGACGATATATATATATATATATATATATATATATATATATATATATATATATATATATATATATATATATATTAGGGCGGGTCAAATTTTTAATCGACCTTTTACACCCCCTAGTGATATTCTATGGGTAATTTTGAGCAACTTTGCCCAAGAAACCATAGTTCGAAAGTTGAATTTGAGCCTCCGGATTTTTAAAAATAGGTATTTTTATGATTTCATTAATTTAAAAAGATAAAAATACAAGTTTTTTCTCCAAGTACACATATATAGGGGTTTTTTGGGTCAAGGAATTTATTTCTGATGTTTATTTTTATTTACCAGTGCCGCTAGATGACGCTTTCGTACATTTTATCCATATTTCGTATGTTTTATCACTATTTTTCAAGAAAAATTATTATAGCAACCCCAAATTATAAATGGCTTATGTTTCATGGAGTGGTTCATTCTTGTTTTAGCGCCATTTCAATGAAGTGTAAACAATATAAATATACTCATTCTCTAGTTAAACAAATTATAAACCATTAAAAGGCAGGTCTCAATTAAAACATTACTAATTTCAATAAATTTAAAATTAATAATAATAAAGAAAATTACATAAATCTAAAGTTAATAAGAAGAGAAAGTATTAAAATTCGTATAGGTGTAAAACAATGCAAGTCCAAGTGGAAAAAAATCAAACAAACAATATAGTGAACAAAAACAGGGAAATCCCACCCCTAGTTCAGAGGAAGCAATATTGAGACAATCATGTTTTGCGGCGGTTAATAAAAGGGCCTTTCAGAAGAATTACCTACATATAAGTAGGTACGAAATATAGCAATAATTACGGGTAATAAATTGTATGAAAGAGTAAAAAGTAGGCGACACATGTAATAAACATAAATATACTCCACAGAAACAGCCGATGGAAAATCAAAGCAGGACAATAAAAGTAAGATAGTAAAATAGGTTATTAGGAGTTCCGCGAAATTACGATTTGTAAGGAATGTTAGGAAATAGATATAGGAACCTGAAAGTTCAGTTCGCTCCTAGGCATCGCCGTGAGTTAACGAATCTACAGTAATCCCCCCTATAACACGGTATATTGGTTCCGCGTTATAGGAAAACGCGTTGTACGAGCATTCTCGTAAAACGCGCTCGTGTAACCTCGTATAACGCGTTATGTACAAATAATTCACGTTTAACTTTTCTTGTTAATTTAAATCGAATATTAAGGAAAAACTATGTTATGAACGAAATACATATATGCGTTTTATTAAAATCAAACTTAAAACATTTTCAATAAAAAACTTAAACTAGTTGGGATGTGGGTTCGACCCTTTCGGTCCACACGATCAACTTCCCAGTATGATGGATATTATGATTGGATATTTTAATAATAAATGAACAATAGGCAATATAGAATATATGTATAATACTGAGAATTTGTCGCAATTGTTTATCAATATTTTCGCTAAAATGTCAAACTAAATGTGCGCACTTACAAGATTAGGATGACGAAAATGTATATAAAATTTATGTATTAATGTTTTTCGGCACCTCAATGAAGTCGATATAGTTTTTAGTTCGCGCGGTATCGTGCAGGTACAAAAATCACTTAAGTCATTTAAACCAAAAAACCGCTGGACGGAATATTATAAAAATCTTTTCAAATTATATTGTCGCTAATACGCTTTGAACGGCACCTCAAGTAAGTCAATATCTTTTGTGGTTCGGGCCATATCGTGCAGGTACAAAAATCACTTACGCCGCGCCGCTTAAACAAAAAACGGCTCGACCAAATTTTATGAAAATCTTTCCAGATCATATTTTGGTTAATAATCTTCGAACGGCACGTCAACTAAGTCGATATCTTTTATAGTTCGCGGGATATCGTGCAGGTACAACAATCACTTACGTCGCTCAAACAAAAAAACGGCTGGACCGAATTTCATGAAAATCTTTTCAGATCATATTTCGGTTAATACGCTTCGAACGACACCTCAACGAAGTCGATATCAGTTTTGGTTCGCGCGATATCGTGCAGGAAAAAATGACCACATCCGTACGCACATACACACACACACACATACTTCCTCCCAATGTTTTGCTTAAAATGCTCCTGGGACCTTGAAAGATGAAAATACGTTGAAATTTTCGATTTCGATTTTCGGACCGATTACAATAACTTCCTATACTGGGAAGTTAATAACTTAAAACATTTTCAATAAAAAACTTATACATATGTAACTAAAAAAACGGGTAATTTCAAATAAATGAAATAATTAACATATTTATTCGCTGTCGGAGCTACTATCTAAAATAACGCTCCACCGACATTTTTTAATAGAATGACTTCTTGAATCTTGCGAATTTTTATTATTTTCTTTACTTAAGAGCATATTTTCTTGTTCATCTGTATTAATTGAAATTTCACTATCTAATGAATCTTCGTTTTCTTTTTTATGTTTTTCCAGCATTCTTACATATGGTGCAAGACAGTATTGAAGATTTATTTTAAATTCAGTAGATCGTTCCACTGAAGAATCACAATTCGTAACAAGTATTTCCAATTGTTTGCCTAGGTTTACTACTTTATTCAGGTTTTCTATACATACATTTTCGTCTACTTCGTCAACAATCTTCATTGAGCTTTCAGCACTATTTATAATATTTGCGCCAGATGTATCAGCTAATTGTACAAGCTCTTCCTCATCTAAATCTGCAGCGTCATTTATTAATTCATAAATATCTCGTTCGTTCATGTCGTCAAATCCTTCTCCACCCACTGATCTAGCAATATTTACTATAGGTTCGATATTTATACTTGTAGAATCTAACAAATTTTCTTGCAAAACGATTTCAGGCCAAATATTTTTCCAACAGGCGTTTAATGTCGAAGACTTTAATTCTTGAACAGATAGAGATATTAATTCTACACATTTTAAAGAGAAATCTTTCGAGAAATCTTTCCACATCTCAGGTAATTTCATATCTGGATTGCATTCAAATTTTTCCAATATATGTTCAAGTGTTCTACGTATATAATAAGATTTAATTGTTTTTATAATACCCTGGTCAAGTGGTTGTAGTATTGATGTTGTATTGGGCGGTAAAAAAAGTACTTTTACGTTTGGATGAACTAGATCTACTGGATGTCCTGGAGCATTGTCTATCAGGAGTAGTGCCTTGAAACTGACATTTTTAGTTTTCGAGTAATTTTCGACCTCTGGTACAAAGCAGTTGTAAAACCAGTCGTGAAATATAGCAGCTGTGATCCATGCATTTTTGTTTGCTCTCCAGTAAACGGGAAGTGTAGTCTTGTCAATACCTTGCATTGCCCGTGGGCTTAAGAAACGATTGATTAACATTGGCTTTGTTATATGGTCGCCAGATGCATTACTACAAACAAGCAAGGTTATCCTCTCCTTAGATGCCTTAAACCCACCAGCAGATCTCTCGTTTTTCGATAAATATGTTCGCTTAGGCATATTCTTCCAATATAAGCCAGTTTCGTCGGCATTATAAACTTGGTCAGCTGTATATCCACCTTCATCAATTATCTTCGGAAGTTCTTCTTTAAATTTCCGAGCACTTTCATAATCAGCTGAAGCGCGCTCTCCTTGAATTTGAATATTATGCAAGGAAAACCTTTTTCGAAACCTTTCAAACCAGCCATTACTACTGACAAATTTTGATTTTGGCTCGTCGGAAGAAACATTTTCCAATTCCTTTAAATGAGTAAAAAATTTTTGGGCTTTTGCTTTTATTAAATAACTATTTAAAGGAATATTATTTCGATTGCAATCTTCTATCCAAATCATCAAACATTTTTCTGTTTTTGGTATTAGCGAATCTTTTACACGTGAAGATTTACTTAAGGTCTGCAACGATCTAGACATTACAGCACTCCTAATTTTACTTTCATTTTTTTTAATTGTTCGTATCGAGGACTCGTTCAGCTCCAGATCCTTTGCTATTGCTGTTAATTTCTTACCATTATTTAGCTGATCCAAAATATCAATTTTTTGTTGTAGAGAAATAAATTTCCTTTTTAATTTAGGTTTTGTTTCCTTTTCACTTGTCATGGCTGAGAAATAAATATTTTATTTAAAATAAAAATTATAAAAATAAAATTTCCACACCTTTTAGTTCGATGGGTCAGAAAACGAAACAATATGTTCTTCACCGAGAAACCGAAACAATATCTTTTTCAGCGAGAAACCGAAACAATATCTTTTTCAGCAATAAATTGAAACAATATCTTTTTCACCAACATTTTGAAACAATATCTTTTTCGTAAGACCCATCGAGTTTATACTACATATATGTAGTACATATAAATCAATGTTCTTACAATTCAAAAACAAGGAACACAAATTTAATAAAATAATTTAATTTTATAACAACACAATTGATACAATGTGCAAACGTACGCGAAATGGATTGTGAACTGAACTGATTATAAATTTCGCAGTACAGAAATATAACGTGGGGAATCCCCGAGTTATATGGGGGAAAACACGTGTTATACGAGGGACCTGAAATCGCGTAATATGAAAACGCGTTATAAGAGTACCGTGTTATAAGGGGGATTACTGTATTGTGAAAAAAGTAAAAGTAATTTTTGTATTTCTTATTTTTATAAGTATTTTTTATTTGATTTGTGTATATAAGAACATTTAGAACCTAATATACTATGGATCCAGTGCCGTCTACTTCGCAAGACCAAATAGCATCAACAAGCTCCGGAAGTTGTTTGACACATATGCCTTCTCAAGATATTAGTGCTTTTGGTGTGTCTAGTGAATTAAGTGGTGTGAATCTGCCAAATAAAGTGGATATCTTAAGATATTATTTCTTGCTGGGCGATCGTGCTAAAGTTCAAAGTAAAATGTTCTCGTATAAGACTTTAACTCCTTATGTAGTAGATAAATTGCTTGAAATTTGGGGTAAACTGAATATTAGAACTATTGCCAAAACCAGTATTGGTAGAAAATTGAATACTTTGCTTGACAGATATCAAACCGCGGATAAGAACAGAACGAAAGGCAGATCATTTAGAGCATTCGTACAATCCACAAACGAATTATTTTATATCGGAAAATGTGAATGTGACTTAAAAACAAATTTATGTTCATGTGGCTTGATTCCAGAACACTTAAAAGAGTTTATGCTAGATCAACATAATGACAGAAAATGTATGATACCAGAATATACGACAGAAAATGTAGAGGAGGTACCTATATCTACAATAATACCAGCAACTATAGAGAGCAGCGATCAACCATACATACCTGATCGAACAAATATCCATGTTGATGATGAAGATAGTGCAGAAGATCTTTCTCCAACGAAACGAGGACCTTATACTCCTAGATACGATGCTTCGAAGTTTGCTATGATTTGTGACAGATTTGGTGTGCCTGACAGAATAGCTTCAGCTATGGCAACATGTCTTATGGAAGACATTAACGTAAGAGATGACCGTGGTAATTTTGTAATTATGGATAAAGCAAAAGTTCGTAGAGAAAAAATGAAATGTAGACAAGAAGTGCTTCGTAACCGGTATGACGCTTCCAGTTTAATAGCATTTTCGTTTGATGGCAGAAAAAATGATTCTTTAACGAGAGAGAAAATAGATCAAAAATTTCATCAAACGATGGTAAAAGAGCCTCATCTAGTTGTTTTGAAGGAGCCTAATTCCCAATTAATAGGCTACGTAAAATTGGAAAATGAAGATGCGGAAACTAAGGTCAAAAAATTGAACGAATTTTTCATCAACAAAGGAATGTCCTTTGATTCATTAATTGGCATATGCTGTGATGGTGAACCAGCAAATACTGGCATAAAAAATGGAATATTGCGACGATTCGAACTACAGTTACACAGACCACTGCATTGGTTTGTGTGCCTTATCCACTTTAACGAGCTTCCGCTGCGGCATTTGTTTGACACGTTAGAAAGATCATCCACCACTGGACCACGAACGACAACCGGAACGTTAAACAAACAAATTGAAACTCGTGAAAAACTTCCGGTACGTAATTGTTATAACTTTTTTCATACCATTTTTACTTCTATTACTTATTTATAATGTGTTTAAAATAATAAAATCGTATTTTAATTCATCTAATCTTTACAGGTTGTAGCTGATTTTGAAAAAATCCAACTAGAGAATATGCCTCCAGCAATGGAAGAAGAAGGTGAATTATCTACGGATTTAAAGTACTTGTACAAGTTGGCCAATGCGATTTCTAATGGTTTTATTCCGGAGGATTTGGATAACATTAAACCAGGGCCAATTGCTCATTCTCGCTGGCTCACCAAGGCCAATAGGGTATTACGGTTATATGTGACAACGAATAAGCCATCTAAGAATTTGAAAACTCTAGTAGCCTACATAATGAAAGTTTATACGCCAATGTATTTCAATATTAAGTATTATAACTCTGTCGTGTATGGTAGCGCATTATTTTCGAAATTCATACGTTGGGCACAGTTTTTAGAGCCAAATTTACGCGACGTGATAAATAATGTAATTAAGGACAATTCATATTATGCACATTCGGAAAATGTTTTGTTATCAATGTTGTTTGATGACAGAAAAGACAAACGCGACAGTGCTATAAACATAATTTTACACTATCGAAATAAACTGGACGATCCGATGCGAGTTAGAGTTTATAGAAAACCTATTATTAACTTCAATTGCACAGATTATACGAATATGATTGACTTAAATGACGACAGTATTATTTTTGAGCCACCGTTTACAAAAACGATTCCGCATGATTATTTTGAGCAATACTTAGAATACGACGAACCACCGCTGCCTGACCCAGGAATTCCGTTACACATCCAAGGTACGGAAAGACACATACAATTGCTGGCTAATGTTTCTAAACGTGCTTTAGACAAGAATCGAGAAGGAATAATGGCAGTGACATTAGAAAGCCGTAAGAAATTATCTCGACTTGAAAGCAAGCAAGACTTTCAAAAATAACTCCTCGATTCTTATCTATTACTGCAAAAAAATGTTTTCCTTTTTGAATTTAAATTTACTTTTATACTGTATTCTATAAATAAAAATAAATTTATAATAAAAATGTAAATGTGCGTGTGGCGGATGTAATCGCCACTTTAATCTACAACAAACGGATGCAACCGTCGCAAACAAATATCCCTAAAAGGCGGCTAACATCACGCCGTAGGAAGCAGAAAGGTCCCGCCAAGAAGCTCCCTGCATCAGTACTGATCGAAGACTCAGAAAGACTACACATCGATTACAAATTCGGAATAAACTTCTTTAAATAAAATAAAAGTTTTTATATTAGAAATTCCCCAGCCGTTTTATAATGTCGTGGTAGCAAGTGTGCTAAGTTGCAACCTGCTACCCGACAAATGGTGACCCCGAAAAGAAAAGAAAAAAAAAACTATTCACATTTTGAAAAACATAAAACGTGGCACCCATAACATGTGCAGTGTATCAAGTGAAATTAATTAAAAAAAAAAAAAAAACAAACGATATTTTGCAATCGAAAGCAACAATAAATCAAACTCGGTGAATAAAATTATAATAAGTTGCAAAATGAAGGTACACCCGCTGTACATCAAAACGCCGCATGTCGCTCTGTAACAAATCAAAAAAAATATATATATACATATATATCAACCAACAAAAATAACAAAATAAATTCAAGCATCAGACCCCATAAAAACAATAAAGCAGAAAAACAAAAGAAGAATAGCACAGATTGCAAGGAAAATTGCGGAATCATCAAAAGCAATCGCATCAGCATCCGACATCGGGAACATCAAATAAAAAATTCCAACAATTGTATCAATCGAAATATAAGTTAAGTTAAATTCCAATCAATACAAATAGAAATACACTTTTGTAAAAAAGAAAATTATAATATTTTTAGGTAATTTAAAAAAAAATATCAGAGAAGAAGTAGAACATTACATTGAAAATGATCAAAATAAATTATATTAAAACACGTGGAAAGATCATGGGCATGTCTTCATAATAGAAAAGACGAAACAAAGGCGGTAAAGAATTCTTCTCTATTAACGCAGTGAGTAAAATTAATAGGCGAATAAAATATTTTTCAATAGATTTCACAAAATGCATATAAAAAAAATCTTCATAGACTAAAAAATAGTACATAAAGCAATAAAAATAGTACATAAAGCAATAAAATTTAAAACATATTTAGACATTAGTTTAAGGGTGACTTCCAAATCGTCAGAAAATAAAAAATAATAAAACCTGATAATTTAGAGGGAAGAAAGGAATTTTCTAGCACAATAATATACTTCATCCAGTTTTTCAACATTATTAGAAATTGCTCTTTCACCAAGAAAACCATTTATCCTCTTGATTCTTTTATATGTCATAATAAAATTGAGAAATTTTCTATAATTTTTTTTAATTCGTGAAACTGAATTCTGCCTTTCAAATACATCAGTAGTTTCAGAACAAACTACTTTGTATTTAAATCGGTTTTGATACATTTTGGGAGTCAGCCATACGACAATGAATAATAACAATATAAGTAATGAAATAATCTCAATTCTATAGTAGCATAAAATAAACATTAAGTTGCACACTAAATAATTTGAGCATTCATAAGAGACATTTTGAATTTCGAACCTAACTTTATCAAATTTTTACCTTATTTCAAATAAATTTTGACAAAACAATCTAGCACGGACAAACATAAACAATGTTGGACGACAATGACGATACGCACGAATCATCGAAACAGAATCAGGAGCCACCTGCCCAAAATAACTCAATCCCAGGCTGCAGCTCACATAGTAACGCCGTCACTTTCGACCCCCACCTCTTATCTTTAAAAATCCCAACATTTTGGAATAACAGACCCGAACTTTGGTTCTTGCAAATAGAGACTCAATTTAAATTCAAGGGAATCACATCCTCTCAAACGAAGTATGACTACCTTGTCTCATCCTTGTCACAGGAAACCATGGAAATGGTTGCCGACGTATTGCTCAATCCACCATCAGCAGGAAAATACGAGCACCTAAAAGACTTAATATTAAAGCGAAGCCAAGATTCCGAGGAAAAAAGACTCGACGCATTGCTCCACAAAGTGGAACTCGGCAATTACCAACCTTCCGAGCTTTTTAGACACATGGAATCGTTGGCGGGCGGTAACAGTTTAATAAACAAACCCTTGCTTCAAAAATTGTGGATGAGCAAACTTCCTACTTCTATGCAAGCGTGCATTATCGCTACTGAACACTCCCATTCACAGGAACAAATCCTTACAGTAGCAGATAAAATACACGATTCGACTGGCGGACCCAACATTTCCGTCATCGACCCAACACCATCTAACTCGAAAGGAAATTATACAGAAGAACTCGAAAACAGGGTAAAGGACTTAGGCCAACGCATGAAAACTCTCGAACTCAGGCTGTCCAGATCACGAAGTCGAAGCCCTTATAATAAACAACAATTTAAAAGCAACAACACATTTACAAGAACAAGATCTAAAGAGAACTTTGAAAACCCAGAATTTATTTGTTGGTATCATAGGAAATTTGGCACAAAAGCACGAAAATGCTATGAACCATGCATAAAAACAAAGAGTGGCAATATAGGGCCAAAAAACCATTAATATCCACATCGACTACGGCACCGAATGTGGATAAACTCTCACGCCGTTTGTTCATATATGACAATGCAACAAAAATAAACTATCTAATCGACACAGGAGCGGAAATTTCAGTACTCCCAAAACGATTCTACGCAAAACTTTGTAGGCAAACTGACTTCAAGTTATTAGCGGCAAACGGGGCGAACATATCAACTTACGGATACAAACATTTAACTTTAGATCTAAATCTTCGTCGCAGTTTTGACCACACATTCGTTATAGCTTCTGTCGATCACGCGATCATCGGCGCCGATTTCCTGTATAAACATAACTTACTGGTAGATATACCCAGACGCAAACTCATCGATGGAACAACTGAGCTATCAGCCAACTGCATTACCCGCAGGATTCGAAGTATAACTCCCAAATTATTCTCAGTTCAGGGTGAATACGGATCAATATTAAATGAGTTCCAAACATTAAAAACCCCACCTGATTTCAAAATCGAGGTTCAACACGACGTCGTACACCGTATCAATACCACCGGCGCACTTCCTTCAGCAAGACCTAGGAGGCTTAACCCCGAAAAACATAAAGCCGCAAAGAAAGAGTTCGAAGAGATGGTAAAACTAGGAATATGTCGACCGTCTTCTTCTCACGTCGCCTCACCTTTGCATTTAGTTCCAAAAAAAGACACCCAAGATCTGCGACCTTGCGGAGACTACCGACAACTGAACGCGGCCACGATTTTTGATAAGTACCCATTGCCTAATATCCAAGATTTCACAATGAATCTCCATGGATGCAAGATCTTCTCAAAAATCGATCTTATACGAGCCTACCATCAAATACCGGTAGCCTCTGAAGACATACATAAAACGGCGGTAACAACACCATTCGGTCTTTTCGAATTTTTAAGAATGCCTTTTGGAGTCAAAAATGGGGCGCAGACATTTCAAAGGTTTATAAACCAAGTTCTAACCGGTCTCGATTTCATGTTCGTTTACGTGGATGACATCCTCATTGGTAGTAAAACACCGGAAGAGCACAAGAACCACCTGAGAACTTTACTAGCAAGGCTCGAAAAATACAATATTAAGGTAAATCCAAACAAATGCATATTTGGGGCAAAGCAGATAACATTTTTAGGTCACGATATCTCCGAAAATGGAATCGTACCATCTCAAGAACGGGTAAGAGCTATCAAAGATTTTCCTAACCCGAACACAATTAAAAAATTACAACGTTTTTTGGGCATGGTAAATTTTTACCACAGATTCATTCCCAACTTCGCCGAAACGTGCGCACCACTTTACGATTGCTTGAAAGGAAATCCATTGAACAAAAAGGACAAACGCGAACTCAAATGGTCAGACAAACTTCAAGAAGCTTTCGACGACGTCAAACAGAAACTGGAAAAATCAGTGCTCTTAGTCCATCCTCACCCAACCGCGAAACTCAGTCTTTGGATAGACGCGTCACAAGATGCAGTTGGCGGTGTATTACAACAGCTGACGGAAGGCAAATGGCAACCTCTGAGTTTTTTCTCAAAGAGGTTGCAAGAACGCGAACGGAAATATTCAACCTTTGACCGGGAACTTCTAGCGGCATTTCTAGCCTCAAAAAGATTTCGGTATTACATAGAGGGAAAAGACTTAATCATCTACACAGATCACAAGCCATTGACAAAAGCGATTGGATCTAAAGCCGAAAAGACTTCCAGACAAACCACCCAACTGAACTACATTGCCCAGTTAACAAACGACATCCGATACATTGAAGGTTGTCGCAACATAGTAGCGGACACGTTCTCTCGATCATACATCGACGCCGTGGAGACATTGAAACTAGACATACAAACAATAAAACAAGAACAGGAAAAGGACACCCAATTGAAAGAAATTCTACGCAACCAGGAAACAAAAGCCAGACATTCGTTTACATTACGAAAGATTTTTCTTCCCTTAGAGGAACAGGAAATATGGTGTGAAACCAACACAGGTACGTACAAACCATACATTCCGGAATCTCTCCGCAGAGTTGTGTTCGATGTATTACACGGCCTCTCTCACCCAGGTATCAGGGCAACGAGAAAACTGATTACCTCTAAATATTTCTGGCCACACATAAACACTGACCTTGGCCGTTGGTCCAAATCCTGCATTGCATGTCAAAAGTCCAAAATACAAAGACACACGGTATCTCCACACGGAAAGTTTGAAGTCCCTAGAGGTAGATTTGAACACATCCATCTTGACCTAGTCGGACCTCTTCCACCGTCGAATTCATACAACTACATCCTGACAATTAAAGATCGATTTTCACATTGGCCAGAAGCCATACCAATCAAAAACATTGCGGCCAAAACGGTAGTAAACGCGTTTCTACATCAATGGATCTCACGCTATGGAGTTCCGAGAACACTTACCACAGACCAAGGGACCCAATTCGAATCCTCTCTTTTCAACGAATTATCAAAAATATTAGGCACGCATCGCATTCGAACGACTACATACCATCCACAGTCGAATGGCCTAATAGAGCGTTTCCATCGTCATTTCAAAGCAGCCATACGCGCCACAGACGACCCCAAAAATTGGTATAACAACCTACCGTGGATACTTCTAGGTATCCGATCAGCGATCATGGAAGACTTCGGCGCATCTCCGGCACAATTATTATTTGGGCAGCCATTACGGTTACCAGGCGAATTTATCGCCTCAGATAGCAAAACCGAAGTAGGCTTAACAACCGCACTAGCTTCAGAAATCCAGCAATCCGTGAGTAAAGTAAGACCTCAAGCTACTAGATTCCGTTCACAAAACAACATATTTGTACCAAAAGACTTAAAGACTACGACACACGTTTTCATAAAAGACGAACTTAAAAAGGGAAGTTTGCATGCCCCTTATACCGGACCGTTCGAGGTATTGGAACGAAATGATAAATGTTTCTTAGTAAAAAAACAAGACAAAAATTGCTTAATTTCGATAGATCGACTCAAGCCCGCATTCGTCCTAAATGAAGACATGTCCACGGTCAACAGAGTTACAAGATCCCAAAATAAAAAGAAAATTACTTTCAACATATAATTAAAAGTTTACATTTCATTAAATATCTAATTTTAGGCAATTATCAAGCAACATTCCACAATATATTTACACATTAGGCTAGTGCAATTAGGTTTTTGGAAAAAAAAATTAATAGCAGGCAAGGCTCAGCAGTTAAATGTGGTCAAGGCTATAACTAAGATAAAAAAAAACTTTTAAACACGAAAAAGGGGGAAATTTTAAAATGGGGATGCTATTTAGGGGTTGAAAACGGTTTTTTGTGATTTGCGGTGAAACATGACCTCCTAGGGGAAAACGCTTCATGCAAAAGTTGTAGATAATAAAAAAATCTATAACTTTTGTATATAACGTATTTTGACATAACCTCAAATTCTATAAGAAAATGGCGGAAAACCGATTTTTCAGTTTTTAATTTTTTTCTCACGTAAAATTAATTCAATTTAAATGAAAATTTGTAAGAATATACCTTGTTTTGTGTTAAATAAGCATGATTTTTTCTGGGTTTGAAAAACGAATGGTTTCCTAGATATTGACATTTTTCGAAAAAAATACCCTAATTTTGCAAGAACAACTTTATTGGTGTTTTTTCGGATTTCGATGTTCAAATAAGTGCTCAATTAACCGTTGAAATGTCTACTTTCAAATGGTCTATATATGTTAATACTTTATTCTTCATTAAACTGCTTAAAATTAAGAAAAACCGAAAAAGGACTTTTCGGATCACGAATTTTTCAATTTTACAACTTTTTTAAAATTTTGAATTATTTCCGTTAAAGACGGTTAAATTTTAATGACAGAACTTATTTTCATATAATATTACTTAAATTAAATAAAGTTAATTACAGAAAGTGGCACACACCATCCGCAACATTTTAAATAAATAAAAAATAAGAAAAAAAATATGTACGTATAAATTTTGTTTCACTTGAATTACCCGCCCAAACCCAATTACCCGCCGCTTAGCCAGTATTTTTTATAAAAAAGATGCAGACCAAATCTCTATTGCGAAAAATGGATCTCAACTTATAGCTGGTATTTACAAAAGTAAAAGAAGGGATACATCATTAAATCAATTACGATTTCAGCTTTACCAGCAGGCAACTCACAAATCAACTTTTAAGTTAGAAAAACTTCCCCCACTGAAGAAGCTGCTGCACAACACTCCTACAGAGCTTATTACCAATTGCACACTTGGGTTAGTTATTTGGACGACGAGTCTGATAATAAGAAGGCAAAGCAGTGGGGGTGGAATGAACATTTAGGTAGGCTCGTGCCTAAATTCATTTCAGACAGTGCAGAGTTGATTCCCCAGAAATTATTGAAATGCATAAGTTGCATCTGTGAAAGTGGTTGTAATTCGCAAAGATGTGGTTGTCGAAAACATGGCTTAAAATGCAGTAATTTATGCATTAAATGTCATGAAAATTGTTCAAATAGAGACAACGAAATATTTGAACAAGTTAGTGATTCAGACGAGCTTATTGATGAAGAACCAGCAAAGAGTCTTGATATCGAAAATGAAGACATCGATGACATCGATAATTTTGAAGAGCCTACCCAATTTGAAATTTCGATCGATGAAAAAGAAAATCCGCAATGTAAAAAACCTAAATTTAATTAAAATAATTAATTGTTCAATTTGTTAGTTTTATAAATGTGAAAAAACATGTACTTAACAATTATAATGATCGTGCAAAAATTTGTAATAAAAGTAAAATCAAAAGAGTTACCGACCATAGATTTTCACCTTGTTATTTTACGACGAGAGCAGATTCTAGTCGATAAACTTTTTTTTTATTTAGATTTCAAACTTAATCACCACGTGCTCTTCTACAAGCCAGCATCACAAATCTTGGCCCGTACTAGTAGAGTGCGTTTAAGTGGTGTCTGCCAGTCTTGAAATCGCCCACCCAAGGCGGGTAATTGGGTTTGGGCGGGTAATTCAAGTGAAACAAAATTTATACGTACATTTTTTTTTTCTTATTTTTTATTTATTTAAAATGTTGCGGATGGTGTGTGCCACTTTCTGTAATTAACTTTATTTAATTTAAGTAATATTATATGAAAATAAGTTCTGTCATTAAAATTTAACCGTCATTAACGGAAATAATTCAAAATTTTAAAAAAGTTGTAAAATTGAAAAATTCGTGATCCGAAAAGTCCTTTTTCGGTTTTTCTTAATTTTAAGCAGTTTAATGAAGAATAAAGTATTAACATATATAGACCATTTGAAAGTAGACATTTCAACGGTTAATTGAGCACTTATTTGAACATCGAAATCCGAAAAAACACCAATAAAGTTGTTCTTGCAAAATTAGGGTATTTTTTTCGAAAAATGTCAATATCTAGGAAACCATTCGTTTTTCAAACCCAGAAAAAATCATGCTTGTTTAACACAATACAAGGTATATTCTTACAAATTTTCATTTAAATTGAATTAATTTTACGTGAGAAAAAAATTAAAAACTGAAAAATCGGTTTTCCGCCATTTTCTTATAGAATTTGAGGTTATGTCAAAATACGTTATATACAAAAGTTATAGATTTTTTTATTATCTACAACTTTTGCATGAAGCGTTTTCCCCTAGGAGGTCATGTTTCACCGCAAATCACAAAAAACCGTTTTCAACCCCTAAATAGCATCCCCATTTTAAGATTTCCCCTTTTTTCGTGTTTAAAAGTTTTTTTTCCTCTTAGTTATAGCCTTGACCACATTTAACTGCTGAGCCTTGCCTGCTATTAATTTTTTTTTGTTTTGAAGCATTTAAATCGTATTTGCACTAGCCTACATATAAATAAGCAATTATGACATTGAACTCGATAATAAAAATACATAAATTTTTTTTGAATTAAAATAAAAAGTAATAATGGTAGCATTGTAAGCGATAGTACCTAATTAGCAATTATACACATACATAAAATTTGGAATTAGAGTAAATAAATGAATTAATAGACTAAGAGAATAGATGTATAGGTAATCATAAATGTAATAATAAGTAAGAAAATTTTGTACACTTGCACTACATTTACATGCATTGAACTTGTATATAGTAATAAGTAATACAAATAATACGTCGACAGCTTTTCAGTGAGGGGGAGTGATGTGGCGGATGTAATCGCCACTTTAATCTACAACAAACGGATGCAACCGTCGCAAACAAATATCCCTAAAAGGCGGCTAACATCACGCCGTAGGAAGCAGAAAGGTCCCGCCAAGAAGCTCCCTGCATCAGTACTGATCGAAGACTCAGAAAGACTACACATCGATTACAAATTCGGAATAAACTTCTTTAAATAAAATAAAAGTTTTTATATTAGAAATTCCCCAGCCGTTTTATAATGTCGTGGTAGCAAGTGTGCTAAGTTGCAACCTGCTACCCGACAGTGCGTTTGTTCTTAATCTAAAATCTCCGATCACTTTGAAATTTTGATACAACGTTGCATTCGAATATGCCTATGTTTTTATATACTATGAATGTGTTTCTGGAAGAGGTGTAGCGTGGCAACACCAAAACGACTATAGCGCACGTGTTTTAATATACTTGACCCATGCATTTATTTTAGGCCATTAATAATTTGGTTTTGCAAAACAAAACAATTCTTGAAAAATAGTGATAAAACCTACGAAATATAGATAAAATGTACGAAAGCGCCCTTTAGCGGGACCAGTAAATATCAGTAAACATTAGAAATAGATTGCTCGCCCACAGAAACTCCTAAATACGTGTGCCTGGAGAAATAACTTGTATTTTTATCTTCTTAAATAAATTAAATCATAAATATTGACAAAAAATATCTATTTTTAAAAATCCGGAGGCTCAAAATCGATTTTCGAACTATAGTTTCTTGGGCAAAGTTGCTCAAAATTACATATAGAATATCACTAGGGGGTGTAAAAGGTCGATTTTTTTTCATCCATACAAATTGACCCGCCCTAATATATATATATATATATATATATATATATATATATATATATATATATATATATATATACTAGCTGGGACCCGGTACGCCTCGCTGCACCCATAAGCCACTAGTAAGCAATAAAAACCATCCGCTGACTTGATATTTTTCGTGATATGAATTTTTACACAGATGAAGTGTCTCAAAGAACATGGGTCTTGCAACGGCGGCCATGGATCGGTATATTGTGTATACTACAATGCTTATTGTATTCTACTTATCATACCCTGTCAGTTGATACCCATGTCGAGGGGGTTGTGAAGAAAGTGGTACCCCGCCCTCTTGAGACGGCCGCCATGGGTCTATCGTATATTGAGTATACCACATTTCTTATTGCGTTTTACTTATCATACCCTTTCATTTGATACCCTTGTTGAGGGGGTTGTGAAGAAAGTGGTAATCCGGCCTCTTCAGACGGCCGCCATGGGTCTAAAGGTATATTTTGCATACTACATTGCTTATTGTATTCTACTTATCATACCCTTTCATTTGATACCCATGTTGAGGGGGTTGTGAAGAAAGTTGTAATCCAGCCTCTGGAAACGGCCGCCATGGATCTAAAGGTGTATTTTGTATACTACATTGCTTATTGTATTACTTAATATACCCTTTCATTTGATACCCATGTTGAGGGGGTTGTGAAGAAAGTGGTAATCCGGCCTCTTGAGACGGCCGCCATGGATCTAAAGGTATATTTTGTATACTACATTGCTTATTGTGTTCTACTTATCAAACCCTGTCATTTAATACCCATGTTGAGGTGGTTGGGAAGAAAGTGGTAATCCGGCCTCTTGAGACGGACGCCATGGATCTAACGGTATATTTAGTATACTACATTGCTTATTGTATTCTACTTATCATACCCTTTCATTTGATACCCATGTCGAGGGGGTTGTGAAGAAAGTGGTATCCCTCTCTCTTGAGACGGCCGCCATGGATCTAACGTATATTGAGTATACCACATTTCTTATTGTATTCTACTTATCATACCCTTTCATTTGATACCCATGTCGAGGTGGTTGTGAAGAAAGTGGTAATCCGGCCTCTTGAGACGGCCGCCATAGATCTAAAGGTATATTTAGTATACTACATTGCTTATGGTATTCTACTTATCACACCCTTTCATTTGATACCCATGTCGAGGGGGTTGTGAAGAAAGTGGTATCCCGCCCTCTTGAGACGGCCGCCATGGATCTAACGTATATTGAGTATACCACATTTCATATTGTGTTCTACTTATCATACCCTTTCATTTGATACCCATGCCGAGGTGGTTGTGTAGAAAGTGGTAATCCGGCCTCTTCAGACGGCCGCCATGGATCTAAAGGTATATTTTGTATACTACATGGCTTATTATATTCTACTTATCATACTCTTTCATTTGATACCCATGTTGAGGGGGTTATGAAGAAAGTGGTACCCCGCCCTCTTGAGACGGCCCCAATGGATCTAACGTATATTGAGTATACCACATTGCTTATTGTGTTCTACTTATCATACCCTTTCATTTGATACCCATCTCGAGGTGGTTGTGAAGAAAGTGGTAATCCGGCCTCTTCAGACGGCCGCCATGGATCTAACGTATATTGAGTATACCACATTTCTTATTGTGTTCTCCTTATCATACCCTTTCATTTGATACCCATGTCGAGGTGGTTGTGAAGAAAGTGGTAATTCGGCCTCTTGAGACGGCCGCCATGGATATAAAGGTATATTTTGTGCACTACATTGCTTATTGTATTCTACTTATCATACCCTTTCATTATGGTATGCTATTAAAGTACAAATTGACTTTTAAGTATTATTACGAATCTTTTGTATGGGAATATAGAGGAGTGTTTTTTTTTGTTTTTTCAGGCAATTTTTTAAATTTTTCTCTCCGTAAGAACCATCCTCGTACTTCAACGAATATGCGAAAAAAAAATTAGTCCAATAGGTCCAGCCGTTCTCGAGTTTTGCGCTTAGCAACACATTTAGCGATTCATTTTTATATTATACTAGCTGGGACCCGGTGCGCCTACGCTGCACCCATAAGTCAATAGTAAACAATAAAAACCATCCATTGAATTAATATTTTTCAAGATATGAATTTTACACAGATGAAATGCCTCAAAGAACATGGGTCTTGCGTCGGCCGCCATGAAGCGGTCTATTGAGTCTACTACATTGCTTATTGTATTCTACTTATCATACCCTTTATGTTGATACCCATTTTGGTAGGGTTGTGAAGAAAGTGGTAATCCGGCCTCTTTAGACGGCCGCCATGGATCTAAAGATATATTTTGTATACTACATTGCTTATTGTATTCTACTTATCATACCCTTTCATTTGATACCCATTTCGAGGTGGTTGTGAAGAAAGTGGTACACCGCCCTCTTGAGACGGCCGCCATGGATCATTTTAGTTTCAATAGCGTCATGGCCTACCTATTGTTTGACAGCTGCGTAAATTTGAAATTTTCATTAAATGTAATGATTCAATTTAATGACAATTTTACATTTGTCAAACAATAGGTAGGCCATGAAGCTATTGAAACTAAAATGATCTCCTTATCATACCCTTTCATTTGATACCCATGTCGAGGTGGTTGTGAAGAAAGTGGTAATCCGGCCTCTTGAGACGGCCGCCATGGATATAAAGGTATATTTTGTGCACTACATTGCTTATTGTATTCTACTTATCATACCCTTTCATTATGGTATGCTATTAAAGTACAAATTGACTTTTAAGTATTATTACGAATCTTTTGTATGGGAATATAGAGGAGTGTTTTTTTTGTTTTTTCAGGCAATTTTTTAAATTTTTCTCTCCGTAAGAACCATCCTCGTACTTCAACGAATATTCGAAAAAAAAATTAGTCCAATAGGTCCAGCCGTTCTCGAGTTTTGCGCTTAGCAACACATTTAGCGATTCATTTTTATATTATAGATTATATATATATATATATATACCTATATATATATATATATATATATATATATATATATATATATATATATATATGGGGTGAGCGACGGCGACCTCCCTGTATGCGTGACCTGTCCATCACGCTGGTTCACTCCGGGCAATGCGTTTCAAACACGTAGCAGACAGTCGTCTTCCTTCATAACCCTGTCTTCCCATCCTAGAGTCCTTACTTCCCATCCTCTTTCTTACCTCCTCAGTCTTTCCTCGGGTGGGTAGACTTGAAAGAACACCCGAAAAATGAAAAATGATGAGCACAACTAAAGATAAAAAAGTCGGGGTAGGGATATATGCCCCAACGTCGCAGGAGGCCGCGGTCTCCGGCGTACGGCTGGAAACTGGCAACAGTAAGTGCCAGGAGTCAGTCGCCAGTGGCAAGCTCATCGCGCCAAAGGAGCAGGATAGGATAGCGACGTTCGGAAGATTCGGAGGACCGTACCAAGGAAAAGGTGCGGTTAAGCAGTACCAGTTCGATTGGTAAGCCGAGCGAAGTTTTGAAGGTAAGTTTTGAAGAGGAGAAAAAGAGGGACAATAGCGGCCCCGCTACTACTAGCGCAGCCGCTAACGAAAAAGAAGAGTCCTTGCCAAGGTGCCTAGCAAAGCTGGGTGCAACGATAAAGACCCTCTCGGACTTCATTGATTCTAGAAGCAATGTATCAAATGTGATCCACGGACACATAAAGGACCTCAGGGCGGATTATTTAGAGGCAAAGGAGGAGGCCATAAAGATGATTAAGGATCAAATGGACAGGGCGACACAAACAGCTCCAGAAGCTCCTAAAGTAAGAAGCGCGGTAAAAAGGAAGGTTGGGGAATCTAAAGACCCGCACCCTGCCGATAAAACTGGGGAATCCCGTAAACGCCAACGGGATAGCAACGAGGAAGTGCAAACCACCCACAGCGCCCCAAAAAAGAAACAAAGGGGGAAATAAAGAAAGAAAACCCAAGAAGAGAGAGAGGCCGTTAAGATAACCGTGGGCACCCCCATTGAAGAAGAGTCCGCCGAAAAGAAAGAAAAGAAGAGCTCCGCTTGGACTAAAGTGGAGAACAAGAAAGCAAGAAAAA